>QPKB01000006.1:21960077-22253328 GCA_003546025.1 Camphora micrantha | reverse complement strand
TGTGTGACAAATTATGTGGAAACTTAGTGTTTTACTATCGTTATAAAAAAATTAGATGTTTTAGGCTATCATCTGTTCTCTTTGGAGGAAAGAAACAATTCTCTCCTGTTTAGATAGGAAAAAAAAAGGCGCTGAGGCAAGCAAGGCTCATGCCTAACTTTTTACGGCTATCTTTTAAAGGTTAATAACACTATATGCACGTATCTTATGTCATTTTTTTGTTGGGTTATAAATTTTACAACATATGTACACATCTTCCATTTTATCCTTCCACCTTGCCCATGTGTGGGGCACACTTTTAAGTGGCAAACTATTCTTAAGAATTCCCACAAGAGGGGCACTTTATTTTTTCAGAGTTTGCTTGCTGAACCTAGCCTCTTAGCTGATCTTAGGCAGATATGCCCCAAAACTTGCTTTTTATCTGATTGTCCTCTCGAGGTACTTGGACCTGTTTCTTCCCTGTTAATGTTCTTATGGGCTTTTACTAGACCTAACCTGTCCACTCAGAAATGATCAATGGATTAAAAGATCACCTCTAATCATTATTTAGAAGGGAGCAGATGGTAATTTCATGTTTCACAATTCCATTGTCGGCGATACAATGAGTTTGTGGTCCGTGCTATTGCTGACATTAGATAACCAAGCATGTTCTTTTGCTAGAGAGAGAACTTCACTGTTGTTATGGTTAATAACTTAGGATTTAGTGAGTGGTTAGAATATTGTTGCCTTTGCAATGGTAAGTTATGGTGGTTCTCTTGTCTAGACTATAGTGGGCATCAACTGTGTCCACAAGATATCCATTTTATGGCACTCGAATTTTTGTTTTGTGAGGTTATTTAGATCTATTTGTTGAACATGAGTTTCTGAGGAAAGTTTAAAAGAATGAGTAAATTATATATTAATCCATTGTTGAACATGAAATATTCTGAAGGAGAGTGGAAAAGAGGTTAGTTCCCTCTTACCCCCATTGTGATCTATTTTTGGCCATTCCGCAGATCCTCTTGTGAATTTGGACGTAAATTGGCCAGGTTTGGGCCACGCATCCAGGATGGTTCTGGATCCAAGTTCAGGGTCTTGGAAGGCCCTCACAATCTGGTTTGGATCTGAGGTTCATATGGATTTCTAGCCCTGTGTGTAAATCCAGATAAACCTGAAAGGGAAATAATTAACAAGTATAATAATAATTCTGCTGATAAAGCATGTGTTAATATATTTATATAAATGCTATTTAGGTGGATGGTGTCTATGGCATGGACTTTGACAGGACCTTAAGGTAGATCCGATTATTAATTGGGGTTCATTATGGGACTCAAATCTAGATTTAATAATTTAATAAGTCTAATATATCGGTGTACCCATATCCATTTTTCATCAGATAATAGGGGTCCTTTGCGTAAATCTGGTTATTGCTGTCCATGGACAGCGACACTTCTGAGTAAGATTATTTGATTTGTAAAGTAATAGCAATTGGCATTGTTTCACTATAGTGGCCACAGTAAAACTCCAGAATTTTTATTACTATTTTTTTTTTGGATTGTGATTGTATTCTCTCTCTCTCTCTCTCTCACACACACACACACACACATACACAAAAAAAATAAAAAATAAATAAATAAATAAATAAAATTGGAGTGCATTATTAGTAGACCTCTAGCAATGCAAATCCCTTTCTTGCTAAACGAGTAGGGAAAATGATATTCATGCTATTCAAATAAAAAAAATAATATTCATAAATCTATGTTTTCAGTAAATGGGTTTTATGTTTATTTATATATCCAATGTATTTTCATGGTTTGCAGGACATTGAAATGCTTTGTTTTCTCTCTTATATCGCTCCATTTTAAGATCAAGCCCATATAGTTACCAATGAAGGCTCTTTTTTCTCTCTTCCTGCTGTCAATGTTGGGTCAAAGGGATATGAATTTGGTTGGTTTTGAGAGGTTTTCTCATCACAGAAGTACGTACGTGTGCAATGCTTCTCCAATGGATTTTCCGCATTTTTCATCCAACTTTGTAACAAAATGTTGACTTATGGATCAATTTTATGTTCTAGCTTTCATTAAATATTTTTACTTGTGCTTTTATGAATGGTGATTGGGCCCCCTTTGGATGACTGAGGTACCTCGCAAAGGCAACTTCATCAAAATATTTTCTTGCTGCCCTTGGATCTTCACAGACTCCCTTCCCTTTGCTCTAAAAACCTGACACGACGAATCTCTTTCTTCCACTATAAGAGGGAGCAAAGGGTATGTCTTGAGAGAGAGAGATTTTTTAATTTTTTTAATAGATTCACTTGTGCATGTGAAACCCAAAACACAAAAAAGCCTCATAAGCGAAAGTGATACATGGAACTAGCTTGGAGAAAAGGGAATGCTACTAAAAAAGGTTAAGGAGTGAAGTTATGAGAAGCAACCTGTCAGATTGCTGATTGGTAGAATATAGCCTCAACCGTGGCTTAGTGGAACATTACTAACAAAGCCAACCTCAAATGTTCCATGGAGAAGGGAATGCTACTAAAAAGGTTACGGAGTGAAGTTACGAGAAGCAACCTGTCAGATTGCTGATTGGTAGGAATATAGCCTCAACCGTGGCTTAGTGGAACATTACTAACAAAGCCAACCTCAAATAAACCAACGAGTGGTGGCTTAGTTGGTCAATGACTCTGAAGTGGAGAGGTCTTGTGTTGGGTTTGCATGTGTCTTTAGGGTCGGATGTTCATAATCAAGTGTCCTTAGGGCTTGGGGCCAAAGTCTCCTCTGCTAGGCTTGCTAGGGGATATCATGGATGTGATGTGATTTTCCATGACGACGACGCCGATGATTCAATAGCTTTACTTATGAAAGAATTTGTGAACTGCAATTCACAGCGGGGCAAAACTCGTGTGAGGCATATTGAATTAGCCAAAGGGATTAAATCTGATCAATGTGACATATGTGATGGTATTCACTTACGTTGAATGCAAACCATTGAATCAAACACCTGACATAGTTGTAGTGATGGTGTGCTTGAGCGTCCCTTCCATTGAATCCTCCCCAAGCAATCTCCATCCCATGAATCAGTTTCTCAAGTTGGATGATCTCAGGCATTCTGTGCGATATCGATCTTCTGTTTATGCTAAGCGGGCGGACCGCTTTTCACCTTACTAGATCAAATAGGGCTGGCCTTTTAAGGAACTTCGACAAATATAGTATATATGGATAGCTAAATAGTGATATTTGCATGTGCTTAATAAGTAAAGTCCCTATTATTCTCTTCAATTGTTTTCTATGAATTCTACTAACAAATCATAGGAATCTCTTTCTTTAAAATAAAAAAAAAAAAAAAATCATTTAATGAATTAAGTGTCGATATCAAGGTGATATTTACAATCTATAAATCCTTTTCTAAAATTAGCAGAAATGTTAAAGAGATTCTTCAAATGTGCAGTGCCACATGGAGTAACTGAGGTAGTAGTAATTTTTTAATTTTTTGCGTCAGTGAAATAATGATCACCACTGCCTGTTAGCAGTCTCAAGTGTGGACTTAGTTTAGAGCACAATAAAAAAAAATATTGGAGAAGTTTTTTAAAATAGCCCAATAATATTGTTGCCGTATTTATCTAAAATGTATCAAAAAAAAAATATTAATCTAAAACCGATTTTATTTTATATCATTGGGATATTTTTTGAAAACATCCTACAAAATCTCTAAAAAAAGGGAAAAAGGAATAATCTAGAATGCATTTTTCACAGTATGGTAGAAAATAAGTATAACATACTGTTAAAATTTCCATCTTTATTCTAAATTATCATGATATTTTTATCTTTCTTAATATTTTAAAATTCACACAATACCGTTGGAAATATATTTTTGCATGTGAATATTGGAAATTATTCCAATAATATTTTTGTAATATTCTGTAGTATTTCCGATGGCACTGATATATTTGTAACTGCATGGTATTTTTTTTTTTTTTTTATTTGGTAAAGAAGTGCATCATGGTATTGATTAGCGCCATTTGTTGGTGCAGTTGGCCAACGCAAATATATATCTTTGTAGTAATAATGCCAATCCATATACAAGCCCTTGACGTCGAATCAATTTCAGTTGAATCAAAGTCGAGCTTAAAGTGGGGTTGTATGTGCCCCTAAGGATAAGTTCTCGGCTGTCCATAATCGAGTGCCCCTTGGGCTTAGGGCCAAAGGCTTTGGGCTGCATTAGCTTGGGCTGGAAATACTCTGGGTTATTATAAAAAAAATTTGGAGCCCCACCTACAATTTGCAGCAGGCCTAAAACCAGAAAGAATGAAAATAACATCCGTCAGTGTGAACTGTATATCTTCAAATGGGTAACTTTGGGACAGTCCCAGAAGCGTCCATGATTTTGAATTATTTGATAATAAATACAAGCCAAACGCCCATTATCACAGGAGATTATTAAACACATGGTAGAATTTGTGAGGCTATCTGTGACAAAATCCCTATCTTCATGGACATATTACATTAAACATCTAGAAACTTTCAATGAACTTAGATTTGTTTTCTTTTTAAATTTACATGGTTATATCTTGTAACTTTTTTTTTTATTTTAAATCCAATGAGTAAATGGACCTCATAAATATTATTAAATCGTCCTATTTAGGGTTGCAACTTGCAAGTGGGTGCCTGATTACTCAAGCATTTGAAGTTTTCCATATTGAACAGAGTGGGTATAGAACCTATTTTTCATATCTAGGGAAAATTCAGCTCTGAATGTAAAATTCATGCATTTAGGATCCAAAACAATCCATGTATATTGGTTTTAAGGAATTACATTACTTGAGTTATACACATATTTGAGAGTTTACTTGGCTTTACATTTAGATAAGGAATCACGTATCTTATTTTAAGTTGATGCTGAATTTAAATACAACGTAGAGGTTTCATGCCAAATCTAGATTCAGATCTATCAAGATTTATCCAGGTCTGGATTTACCGTAATTCCAACCAAAATCCAACCGGTTTGCATGCCTAGTCTTATTTAAGTCAATGAACCTACAAACATGATTTACACTGTCTGGATCCCCTATTTCTACGAAACATGGAGATACTGATTTGTCCCACTAAAATTAAACAGTCAATGAACCTACAAACACGGTTTACACTGTCCTCTTTAAGAGTCTGGATCCCCAATTTTGGTTTAATTTAAGTTGGACAAATCAGTATCTCCATGTTTGGTCGAAATAGGGGTACTATACTCCGTCTTGAAATAGTGAAAGAGATTTAGAGGATCCACATTTCCAAAAATATATATACTGTGAAGAGCTGAAGATCTAAATTAGTCGTTGCATTCTTCATACTACCGTATCAAAGGAAGGCTGCCATTTTTTTTTTACTCCACCTTTCATTTTTCAAATATAGTATCCAAAAAATAGCTAGAAATTTCTGCATAACCTAACTCCTCTGTCTGCTGTCTGTTTCCAATGCCCTACTGGTATTTTCAATTAGCAACTCTACAAGAGAAAGACCATATATATAAGGGTAAAATGGTCTTTTTATCCGTGCTGGAATGGAACCAAGGAAATCTTTGGGGGGCCAATGTCAAAAAGCATATAAAATTTCCAATGACTCATCCCACCATTGGTCAATATAAGCCCCTTCACACTCTCCCCACACCATGATTTGGCTCTAGATCAATTTTACTCTCGCCCATCGTTGGACCTCGAGATATTTATAGTTAAAAGACCACTAAACTTTAATGCTATTAAATTAATGATAAGAATAATTTTTTGCAACTATTTTTTCTTCCTCACCTTTATTCATAAGGAGGCCTTTCCATACTGGTAAGCATTCATCTAAGTAGCCCATACAAACTCGACCGCAAGGAGCATTTTGTATAATTTTATCCATAAACTATCAAAATGAGAAAGATTATCCTTTGGACATAGGGTTGCAAATGAGTATCCGATTCTCCAATTACCTAGAAGTTCCAACCCGCAAAAAATCGGATATTGAACCTATTTTAGGTTCCAATTCATAAACAGGTCCAGGTCCGGAACTTAATTTAGGTTCTCATTGATAAATAGGTCTGAATCCATATAGGTTCCGACCCGTGGACCTGAGACCCGGCATATAAGCCTTTGATATTGCAAATTTTACCTCAAAATTAACTCTTTTTTTTTTTTTGTGGACATTTTTATGTATAATATTAGAGGTAGTAGCCTTAATGCACTGTTATAAAGTTTAATGATATGCTTATTTTAAGAAAAATGAAGAATAAAAAGAAATTAGAATCAATTGTGAAATTAGATTCCAGTCCTCTAGGTGGACCTAGTCGAAGGTTTTCCTATCAAAACCGGATTAGGAACTAACAAAACAGGTTCCGAGTCAAAACCGAATTAGGAACTGAAACCGTTATTTGTAAATGGGTCCGGATCCTCTATGGTTCCGATTCGAAACGGTTCCGTTTGCAAACCTATTTGGACCATCATATGAGTCAAGGGACTGCCATAACTGCGAGGGTGATCTGCAACAGCTTAGTTTTGTGCAGTACAGTGTAAAAACCCATGACTGTGAGGGTGATCTTTCTAATTATCAGTAAATACAAGAGCACATGCACATGTAGAACCAAAAAAAAAAAGCCCATTTCCCCAATCTCACAAGCGCGGGAACTCCGCACGTGACAGTCTCAAAATTCACACACGAGCCAAATTCCCGCCCCTTTCAACCCCCAAAATCTCCCCCTTTTCCCTCCTTCATCCCCCACACCCCCAGCTGCCGCATCAAACCTCCTCTCTCTCTCTCTCTTTCATCTCCTGCAGAAAAAATGCATCAGATTCAAAAAACCCTAAACCCTAATTCAAACCTCAGATTCAAGATCTGAACTTTCAGATCGCAATCTCATCTCAATCCAAAACGCTTCCTTTCCTCTCAGATCGTCATGGCAGCAGCTTCCATTTCCGATTCAGAATCTCACAGATCCAACTCGATCGAGATCGAGAAAGCATGGCATCTCTTCTCCCTCCTCCTGAGGCTCGGCCGCCCCGCTCGTCCTGCGGAAATCGCCGCGAGATGCTCGTTGTTCAGTGCCACGCCTGATTTTGTCTTGTTCCTCTGTTCGATTCCCGATTCGCCTCTTTTTCTGACTCGAGATCTGTTCGTCACCATCTCTTTGGAAGTGCTGTTTTCGTCCTTTGGTGAGTTTGCTTCCAACGCGATTGCGTCGTTCGTGCCGAGGATTAGGGCTAGGGTTTCTTGGCCGAAGAGGCCATGGAATGGTTGTGTTCAAACTTATTTTAGGAAGCGGAAGAGAGTGAGATTTGATTCACTTGTATTGCCTGCTCCGAAGCGAAGGCTGTTGCCATTTGCTGAGAACGAAGAGAACAACGACAGTTCGCTGTCTTTGGCGAAGCGGATCGAGAGCTCATCCCCTAAGGTATTGCTCTGCTGACTTACTGATAAAAAAACGATCTTTGACCTTTCGTGATTTTATGATAGTTTGAGTATTTAAACAGTTTTTAGTGATTTCTGAAATCTGTTAAGCTGTGAGAGTGAAGTGTGATTATCATCGCATTTATTGAATTGAATGAGTTAAAGAGTTCTTTGATTGTTTGAAGTGTTTGGATGTTGTGGGCTATGGTCATTAACCTGTAAATGTTGGGATTGAAATGGAGACGCCGCTCAATCTGCCAATGTGCACAACTTCTTTAATGACTTTTTTTAATGAAAGGGCCATTTTTATAATATGGTATTTAAGATGACTTTGTTGTACAGAGCTGAAACTTAAGCAATGAAGAAAAAAGAAGCTAAAGCACATGCGGCCGAGATGAGATGCTAAGATGCATGTGTGGAGTTACAAGGAAGATTGGAATTTGCAATGAGAACATAAGAGGGAGCTTATTAGTAGCTTTAATAGTTGACAAGAAAATCAAGAATGTCTCAAAGATGGTTCAAGCATGTGCATACAAGGCCTGAATCAACTCTAGTATGATGGGTCTTGGCCTCATAGGGCTTCTAGTGCAAAGAAATAAAAGGGGGAGGCAGGAGACCAGTTGAGACCTTGGTTGAAGTAGTGAGGAAAGAAATGGTAGACTGCAAGGTTTCAAAGTACACAGCCTGAAATGGGATTGAGCTGAAAAGTTTAACTCACAAAGCCAATCCTAAATAGATGGATTAGCCGATTAGGCTATTTTGAGGGTGACGATGTTAGTAAGCTAGAGAGAGATATATATGCACATATATCAATATTAGTAAGTTCATTTATTTGATAAGAATGGTTAAAACCAAACTTGCAATAAGGCCAAGATGACAATAGCAAACATTGATGATTTGTTCAAAATATTGTTCATATTTATATTTTTAGGTCAAATGTGCTTCTTTTAAAGTTTGGTGGCCATATTTCTCTTTGTAAACTTTTCCTTTTAATTTTCATGTTGGATTTTTTCTGCATCCAAATTTATTTTATCCATGAGAGAGAGGGAGAGATTTCACTCTCATATTTTAACAAGGGCGGACCCAAGATTTTCATTTGGGTGGTGCTGTATATTGTCAAGGGAAGAGGTTAAATGAAAAAAATCAAATCTTTTAAGAGCTCATTTAAGGGGTTTCTCGACCGCACCTGCGTGCTAACACTTGCGTCTGTATATCAATGCTAGTTACTTTACTTGTATAGAATGCTCAAAGCCAATTCCAAATAATGGGTTAAGGCTAGGATGATGATAGTGATGATGATTTGACAATTATACTGCTCAGAGGTTTTATGGTAGAGGTACTTGCTTTGAAGTTTGGCATCTGTACTTTTCTTTGTAATTTTTACCTTTTTTGTTCTTGTAATTGTCAGGTTGGGTGATTTTTGCATCCAAATTTATTTTATCTATGACTTCTTCCTTCTGAAATTCATTAGTTCATTTTAGTATCTGGTGTCCTATGTATGTTGTCAAAGTTGAGACTCATCGGTTCGAGTTTGTGTGCAGGCAAATAATGCCATTGAAGATGATATGAGAAGAGTTGTGGGCTTTGTGCCATTTGACACATCTGTCATGGAACATGCTTCATGCAGTTTTGAACGGGAGAGTGCAATGACTCGTTTAGTTCTTGCATCTGATTCAGTGTTGGCAAGTTATGGATTAGAG
Organism: Camphora micrantha; assembly: GCA_003546025.1. Taxonomy (NCBI): domain Eukaryota; kingdom Viridiplantae; phylum Streptophyta; class Magnoliopsida; order Laurales; family Lauraceae; genus Camphora; species Camphora micrantha. The sequence continues at coordinate 22,244,240 of QPKB01000006.1, read as the reverse complement.
GTTATTGATCACAAAGTTGCAAATGAATCTGAGACAAGATGCAATGTTGGGAGCAGTATTGCACATGGGGAGTCAGCAGAGTATATGCATTTTGTAGAAAATGAAAACAATTTTACCAGAATTGAAATTGACTTAAATCAAAAGATAATGACAGATGAAAAACTGAAGGCAAATGAAACAGATGAACCAGCTCTTTTAACAGCTATGATGCAAAAGACAGTATGCGTGCCCCACGATTCTGGTATTTTTAGAAAGGATCCAGAAAGCTGTATTCCCCATGATAACACTGCTCAAATTGGTGAACTAATAGAAACTGAGATGACAGTAGGAAATCAGATGAAAGGTGCCGATAAGATGATGACGTTATTCACAGACCAGAAAGTTACTGAAATAGAAATCCCTGTAAATTCTTTGCTAGCAGAGCCTAGCATTGCTCAGAAGCTCCCAATAGACTCCTGTAGCAAACAAAAAGCCTTGCAAAAGGATGCCTTAGCACTACGATTGCAAGTTTTCTCGGATCCATTGGATGAGAATAAACCTGTCAGCCCTTCTACGCAACAGGTGCAAGATAAGAAAGATGAGAAGTGCAGTTTAAAAAAGCAGAAATCCAAGCGCAGCCGCCATAATAATGCACCTGCTAAAGAGCATAGAGCTGATTCTGTTTCCAAAAATAATAAGGTACGCTCTGGTCTGTTGGAAGTAAACTTATCAATTGTGTACCACATATGTGTGTAATGTTGAATGGTCTTTTATTAGTGAGGAAGTCAGGATAAACTCGAATTGCATGTAGGAAATACTCATTTCCAATTATAACCTATTAAAATCTTGACTAATTATGGTGATGCTAAATGGTCAAATTTGTAGAATCTTTTGGAGCCAAAAGGATTCCCCAACTTTGAGTCTTTCATTGTGGAGGAAGAAGAAGGGTCAGGTATTGACTCACTACTTGGTAGTTATTTAGTCGAATCTCCTTTGACTTATTGTTGTCCCCTTATAATCGTCTTTTACCCTTAATATAAATATACAGGTGGTTATGGCACTGTCTACAGGGCTCGAAGAAGGAATGACGGAAAGACATTTGCTGTTAAGTGTATGTTAAACATCACTGAAATTTTTTATTGGTCCGTCAATTGATCTTCATCAATGTATGTGTCAATATTATCCAATTCTTCATTGTTAGGTTTCTAAAGAATTTCTTTTAGTGCCACTACTTTTTTTTTTTCCAGTAATTATTCTAGTATCCTGAGAAAGGCCGTCTGAAATTTATTGGTTGATGTGTTGATGTCAAGCATGCAGAAGTTATTGATATTCATATTGCATCTAGCTTCATAGAATGTCACTTTTGATGCAATTATAATATATTAAGCTGGAAGGTTTTGGCTCTAACTTTGACCGTCAGTTATAATTTTGACTGAGAGTTAACCCTCTTTATTAAAATGTTTTACATTCTCTCCATATAACTACCCACTTATATTTTTATCTCATCAAACCAACCATTACTCTCCACTTTAACTCCACTTCTTTTTTTTTTTTTAAAGTCTTTTGCTCCACCCCATCTCTTCTACTCCCTTTCTATCCAGGCCTTTTTTTTTTTTTTTTATGCAACTTACTTAATGGATGAAAAGAGGTACTCCACATAACCTTTTTAATGTAAGAATCTTTAATTTATAGTGCGACCGTGCTGAGCACAGGTGGTTGTGCTGGTTTTAGATTATCACCATCGAATTACTTTGTCACCAAAAGTAAATGCATTCTTTTCAATTTCAGGTCCTCATGCAAATGCTCATGCACACCATGTCAATAATGAGTTGAAAATGCTGGAGCGTTTTGGGTAAGGACGCTGAGATGGTCCCTGTACACAGCATGTAGGACAATTCATTTTATATGGCAAAAAGCTCAATGTTTTGATCAGTACGTTTTTCTTGATGCAGAGGTAGGAACTTTGTGATAAAATATGGAGGCTCTTTTAAGAGTGGTAACTCTGATTGCTTTGTCCTCGAGCATGTTGAGCATGATAGACCAGAGGTGATTATTGGATAATCAAAACTTGTACTATTGCTCTCCTTATTCGTAGTGACATTTTTGTTTTGTTTTGTTTTGAAAAATGAAATTTAGGTGTTAAAAAGAGAAATAGATGCATCTGACCTCCAGTGGTATGGGTACTGTCTGTTTAGAGCCCTTGCAAGTTTGCATAAGCAGGTAGTAGAATAAAAAGGGGTCTGTACATTCACCTGGACCCATTTACGGATTTTTTTCCTTGATATATTCTTATTTTAACCTTTGCAGGGAGTAGTGCATAGAGATGTTAAGCCTGGAAATTTTCTCTTTTCTCGCAAATATGGTAAAGGATTCCTTATTGATTTCAACTTAGCCATGGTCAGTTACATTGTCCCTTTCTTTGCAAACCTTAATGCTTACCAAATTATCTTTCAAACTTGGTCAAGTGTAATATGACAGTATCTTTTTTCATTTTTTCTCATCTCCCACAGGATCTCAATCAGAAATATTGCACAAACAGTAAGCTCTTTCACCTTTTTGCTTTTTGCAGTTTTCAATTTTATGAACGTTATTTATTTTGGTTTTCCCTGTACAGTAGATGACATATGTCATTATCTTATATATTTCTTCTGCATTTCACTTTCTCGGCACTTCTCAATCATTCTGTGACATCAGTCGATGTAGATGCTTTGTTGATTTTGTCAGGCAATTCAAAGATGAATAGTAATGGAAGCTTAGATCACGTACCCCGACCCAATATCAAAGGCAGTCCTAGTACCAAAGAAGCTTGGAAAGTTGCATGTAGAACCGTGAAACCAGTCTGTAGAGAAGGGTCAAGGGATTACCCACTTCTAACTACGAATGTCAGGAAGAAGGTTGATGTGGGTCATCTAAAGACCTTCAATGATGTTGGCAGTAGACTCAAAAACCGAAACCAAGGTGCAGATGTTTCAGGAGTGACCTCAACAAAGGATGCAACTAGCACTAGAACTCCATCGGCAGAGAGATTGAGGGAACCCATGCCATGTAAAGGTAGAACGGCGCTGATCAATCTGGTTCAAGAGGCACTGCAAGGTCCAAATCATGAGGCAGTTCGTGCTCCTGTTTCTCAGAGGAAGAGGGTGGCGGCTCCTTTGGGAAAATTGGATAGGAGACTACTTTATCTTTCTCCTATGCCTCTCTGTTCCAGTGGAGCTGCTGTTGCTGGTGCTGGGGTTGTTTAAAGAGCACAGGTACATCATGCATATTTGTAATCCGAAAGGTCTGCTTCATTATTTTTATCAAGGAAATATACTGCCTTCAGTCAAGAGTTTTTCTATTCACCCAGAAAATTAAACACATGGATCATTAATCATGATTCCAGACTGCTCATCCATTGAATCCCATTATTAATGGCATGGTAACAAAATCTCCCTTCTGTCAACATCCTGGTCATACTTGATTGGATCGTGGATAATTGAGATGAACTGTCTGTTTTTGAGGCCCACCCATTGGACAGTTCAAATTGGATGTTAAATGGAAGTGTCTATTTTGTGGAATTACCATCAAGCAAAATGAACCTTCTGGATCGCCAATAGGGGGCTACTAGTTGAGCTTTTGGGTTGAAGACTTTATTTTTGAAAAGATGCCTTTCTTTCAATCAAGCATCTTACATTCCTCATTATTTATCCCCCCACATCAACATCTTTCTGTCATTCTAGGAGATCGAAAGCATAGGAAAGAAGGTCCTTGCGTTGGAACTAAGGGGTTCCGAGCTCCAGAGGTACAGATGTTCATCCTCATTTTTTCACACCTAAAACTGTACTGGAACTATATTGTGCTATCCAATTAGATCTTTAGCTAACACATGTAGTGATGAAAGTGATTCTAGCAATTAGTTTTGTGCAGGTCCTCTTTAAATCTGCACACCAGGGCCCCAAGGTTGATGTCTGGTCTGCTGGGGTCACCTTATTGTATCTGATGATAGGAAGAACACCATTTGTTGGAGATCCTGAACAGTAATAGCCTCTCTTTGTTGAACTTCAGTCAGGTTATTTTCTTCTTCTTATAGTTCTTGCTAATGGAATTAGTCTCATTGGCAGAAATATAAAAGATATTGCAAAGTTGAGGGGAAGTGAAGATCTATGGGAAGTGGCGAAGCTGCACAACCGTGAATCCTCATTTCCTGTGGTATGATTAATTACTATTACATCTCATTTGTAATGACCTAACTACTACTATATTTTATCTATAGCGCCTGTTCGTTGCAGGATCTACTGGATAACAAATCATTGCCATCCATTGGCCTAACTGCTACTTTATTTTGTAGTGAGATGTGATATAGTGCCTGTTCGTTGCAGGATCTACTTGATATCCAATCATTGCCATCCATTGACCTACGAGTGTGGTGTGAGTCGAACACTCGGAGACCAGACTTTCATGAGATGGCTCCATGGTCGCTCTTTGATCTTGTGGACAAGTGTTTGACAGTGAACCCAAGGCTTAGGATCAGTGCAGAGGAAGCTCTAAGACATGAATTCTTTACTCCGTGCCATGAGGCTCTAAGGAAGAACAGGCTGCTCAGACAATCTCTCAGCTCAGAGTCCGGAAGCCAATCTCAGTGAGGCAAGTGAGGGAGCTGAGACTCTGAAAGATTTCAGCTTGCATTTCACCAACTGTACAACTGACTAATAGGTACTCTCCCTTCATTTTTTTTTCTTCAATTGGTGTAAATCCTCTTGTCTCATATACTGCCGTGTTTGTTCTATTGAATTCCCAGCCTTTGTTACCAACTTCCCTTTATTATGGGAAGGTTTCATGTACTGTAATGCATTTAATTCTAATTAACATAAGAAAAGAAGTTTCATTGATGATGAGACGCATTTTATGTTTATCTGAAGACAGTGAAACTGTATGGGTCAATCTTGGGTATGGATGGATATCTGGTCTTCAGTATAGAAGTTGTGTTGCAGATCTAGGAAATATATTGAAATTGATGTCTTCTTTGCCTCCCAACTATTTTTTTTTTTTTTACTTTTTTAATGAAGATCGTTTGAGAACATTTAATGGTAGCTTCAATGGGTGATAAAAATAAGAGAAATCCATTTGAGATGGTTTGCATGTCCAATGCAGGCTAGCAATGTTGTGTGTGAAGAAAAGTTTTTCTATGTAGGTTGATTGCCCACAAATGGATAGGGTAGGCCGAAGAAGACGTGGATAAAAATAGTAACAATAGATCTGAATAAGTGTAGCCTGCATGAGGATTTGACTTAGGAGAGATGGCAACGGAGTAGCAAAATTAATGTAGCGGACTCCAACAGAGTTTGAGAGGGCTTTGATAATTATGATCTACAAAATCCCCCTAATTGAAGCTCCAACCTATCGCCTTTTTCTACTGAATGTGGGTGATTTCTTTATATGGAAAATATAACCACAGAACTCACTATGCATACACAAATCCTCACGGGGAACATGTGATGAGTTTGGCAGACCAGCCGAGTCCCACCACCACGTGAAAGAAGATTTGTCAAGTATCAAGCATCAGTTCCATTTAATTTTTTGCTAATAAAGACAATCAGTTCTCTGCTTCTTTTTTTTTTTTTTTTTAACTAATTTATTTATTTGCTAGGTATAACTATGAGGCTGACCCTCATTTTTTTTTTCTCCAAAAATTACAAACAAATCCCTTTCTTTCCTTTTTTTTTTTTTTTTTAATCATTTATGTGACAAATTATATTACCGGTGACACCTCGCTAATAACATTGCTGGTCCTGGCGGGGCCTTAAATTACATAATGGGGTTTACTGTAATCCCAACCATTCAATCCAGCACTACCTCAAATGGCATTCAGATGCGTCACAATTAAATCCCATAAAACTCAGGGGCCACACATGAAATAAAAAAAAAAAAAAAAAAAAACTCATGAAATTATATATACATATTCTTTGAATATTAACTAATTTTATTTAAAGAAGCTGATCAATATGAGAAGCTATCGATGTCCAAAGACAAACCCTAAGATCTCAATAACCAATATCTTCAAGACCAAAGTGGCCACCCTGAGCAACAACCAGACTGACTAGAAATTCCCACTTTAGCCACCTGATCTGCCAGAGAGTTTGCACTTCGTTTTACATCCACAAAGGATGCCCCCCAATGATGCATTTCCCAAATCCATCACTTCCTCCACTGCATTTGCCATATTCCAAGGCGCCTCGCATTGAACTTCCCGGATTTCCAATTGCACTACCATCATTGCAAATCCGCTAAAGGCAGTGAGCACCAACCTGGGAAGGCAACTTGGCTTATACACCAAAGAAAACAACAGATGCAATTAACTTTGAAATCTAATTAAAATTATTTTAACACTTGGTCCATCCAATGAGCGAAATTTTATCCCTTAGCCGACTTAAATGTGTTGCAGTTGATTCAACTGTAGGATTCTGAAAGGTCGGCCTCATCAAGTAATTAGGCACTGTTAAACTGGTTGCGAACCACCATATCACCTCTCCACCAATTGTGGAAAGTGAATTGTCTAATGCTGTTGCTTGGGTATCTTCTTTGTGTGTAGCCCTCTGAAAGTTACATTTCCTTCCCAGTGAAATTAAGATATTGTCTTCTTCGTACCGAGCGGAGTTTAGACATATTTTGTGGTCGGCCAATGAGATGGCAGATTCCTTGGCTATAGGCAAAGGGTGGATAGATCTTCTACTTTCTTCACGTCGATTTTGTTGCAATCGTTGGTTTTTATTTTTTGGCTTCTTATAATGCTTTTATACCATGATAATACAAGAAATTTGGAACATGAAGCATTGACTAACCTTCACAGAGCTGTGGCAATCCTCCAGAGCCTTCACTGAAGCTTAAGAAAACATTGGTAACTGAGATATTCAAACGCCAGAATACAAATATAAGAAAGTGAGCAGAAGTAAAGGGCAGATTCACCATCATCACTATTTTGTATTCTACTTCTCCAATCATCCATTCTTTGAGCTAAGTTCAGCTCTTTACATAATTCAGAATATACATATCATCAAATTGGACCACAATCAGATTCTGAACAATTTTAACTGAACTATCAGACATTTAACATTTGTCAATTGTCACTCCGCTTCCTATTCCATGTTTCCCCATCTTTTAATATAAATTTCAAATGTCTGCTTTGTAGGGCAAAATATAAACAGGCAAAATATGAACAAAAAAAAAAAAAAAAATGGAGAAATTTTACTCATGGAGTGGATGATCAGAATCATCTGACCACCTTCTCTTGATCTCCGTTTTCGATCGCACCTCCTTGAGCTTACCATCAGTCCCATAATCTCTCTCCATCACAAGGTTGATTCCTTCATCCGAGTACCACCCCACCCCAATGCAAGGATGCCATCCTTCTTCACATCAACATATCCGGTGACACCGCCTGGCAGCCAAAGGACAGCCACGTCTTGCATATCCAGCATTTCTTCTCCCCAAAGTAAACAGGATTCCCTGGCAAACTCCTTTTCTCAAGGTCTCCATGCAGAAGTACACATAAGGCAGTTTGCCTTCCTCTAATGTTGTCTCCTCACCAAAGATTGGGGTTGCACTTACTTCAAACACCTTCCAAGACCCAGTCAGCTCCGAAAGTTGAGTTCGCTTCCGCTGTGAAAGTGGCTTCAAATCAAACTTCAGATCACTGTTCAAGGACACCACAAAGATGGCATTACTAGCTTCCAGCACAAGAAACTCAAAATTTAGGATAGCTTCCGAGATTAAAATCTTTAAGAAAAAAGGGTTGCACGGAAAACTTAACCTTCAGATACTCTTTTCGCTCAAATATATATGTGTGGCATCCTAGTTCTTTTGTGATATTGACAAACAGAAAATGGTCAATTACATTATTAGAGTCAAGAGAGTCACAACACAACTGTGAGCTATGGAAAAAAAAAAAAAGGACCCCAAATGCTACCCATCAAAACTGGGTATCCATTTTCAATTTTAGACTGGATTTAAGTCCCCTGAGATGTACCTGTATAAAATTCAGATCCAGGTCACTGGGATTCATACCTACAGCAGAACTGAATACCCAAATAGCGCAAATGCATTGCATTTATACATTAATATATATATATATATATATATTTTGACTTGTTCCCTCCCTCCCCAAATAACTCATTTTTTCTGGCCTTAAAATTAGAATGGGCATGATCTTTCTTCCAAGAAATGTACAATCCTGACAAAGTGGCACTGATCTTGCACATCTGTGTGACATGGATATGAGTCCTCCCAAGAAGCTCTTGGGAAGAAATTAGCTTCACATTTCTGCAGTGTAATCAATGATATGGGAACGATGAGCTCTTCTTTCTTTTTTCTTTAAAATCCAGAAGTTGTTTTAAATGCTCATGTCTAGTTGACAATGAAGAAAGGAAAGAGTTCTTCTATCTGGTAGTCTCCCCCTGATGGCTGTCAGTATCATATCCAATGCAATCTTCTCATACATTATGTAAGGAACAAGTATGGAACACATGTCTAAGGGAATATGCACACATAAATTCGTATGAATGACATAAGAGCGGTATGTTGTGGGTATCATATACTGTACACCCATTCAAATATGGTAAACATAGGTACGAGTCTGTGATGGACACACCTCGCAGACTCACCCCAACCCATCCCATTGTCATCTCTACAGTAAGCATGAGCGACACATTACTGGTACAGTAAATATGTAATACCGTAAGGCAAGAGAGGATGCATCAATGTCCTAAGTAGCCGTGTTAGAAAATACCCAACGTTTTTCTTTTTATAAAAGGTAACATTTATAATATATAACTACTTCATTTTCATGATGAAAAGAATGACAGATTAAACCAAAAGATATTAGAAAGGAATCATAAAAAAGATGATAAAAGACAAAACAGGCAAGCAACTAGTGCAGGATGATGAGTCAACCTGAGCACTGCTAGCAAGAAGCAGATGGGTTTATGAAGTCTTTATAATGAAATAAGAATCAATGGGGGTAGATGGGAGAAGATATCATGATGTGAGAATCTATGGAAGCAGATGCTTACTTTTTGTCATAGAGATTAGCTGGGCTGACCCACTGTTCTTCATACACGACAACTCTGGTTATCTCTATGTTTGTACCCCCTTCATTGAACTCTATAGTATGTACAATTCGCAGCCTTTTGTGACAGCCCTTCACTAAACACTGAGCCATGAAATTACATATGGAACCAATTGTCAATCTATGTCACATACTTTGTGAATTTATGATATTTATGAAGAAAAAATTAATAATGTAACTTCAAATTTCAATACAATCAACATCACCCAACCATGAGAAATAATTGGCAAGTTAGAGGCAATTTGAGATTCTAATCAATAAAAAAAGTAGGAGAAACTCATAGTTTTTTTTTTTTAAAGCATCCATCAAAGGTGTTTTCATAAATAACTTTAAAGTTAAGTAGGTTCTTGGAATTCTTTAAAGACCAGGGTGTTCCTAGAATTAATGCAAAACTCAAGGAGGTCTTTAGTAAAATCCAATATACATAAATACATATATATATATATATATATATTTTTTTTTTTTTTGTGGTTTCCATTTACAGAGAAATACCTCTCATTGGTTGCATGAGAGGCAAGGCATAAAAAATAGACTCGGAAGCTCAAGTCTAGTCAACTTGGAGGAGTCGCATGGGACTCGGCCAGCTTGGACCGAGTTGCACAGCCTAGGCACAATACATTTGAAAAATACGAAACAAAAAATAATCTAAAAATTTGGAAAATATAGTTTTGTGAATCTAGAATTTTAAGATTTGTAGCATTTCACAGAATTTAAAGGTGTTATATCTTATATGTACCCAAATTTATACTTCAGTCAGTCAGATAAATAGTACCACAGATCTTCAAATGCTTGTATCTTAAAAAAAAAAGTGATCTTAAGAGCCTCCCACAACTTTTTTCTAAATAATAATAATTAAAAAAAAAAAAAAAAACATGTCCATTTAGGGTCCAAAAACCATAAGACTCGACCAAGTAGGTGACTTAGACTCAGCCAGTTTTTTAAAGCTAAGGTGATATAAACAAATCTAAGCTGCCTTCTAGGACCCTCTCGGATGCATGCCAATCATGGGAGCATAGTGTGATGGAAAGGTATCATTGTGGATACGATTTCAGGCAAAAAATCATCTCAATCAAATCATCACAACCATTTATTTTTGGGGCCTTACCGTCTAACGATTTCCTAAGTTTCATTTTTTTTTATTCAGGAATAGAACAGAAAGTATAATTCAAATTAATCTTAAATTATCGAGGGTTAGTGAGTAAGGGGTTGAATTGATGATTTGTGTGGTGCTAAAACTGTTAACTTTCACACAAGCCATGAAAGGTACCCGCCTCTCAGCAAAAGGAAACCATTTATACTGAAACAATACTACTTCCCTTCTAAAATTACATTCCTTTTTATTGATTGATAGCAAATTAACAGTTAAATTGCATTCCGTGACAAGAACTTCCCATAAAAAAACTATATAGTATTAAAAGATTGCAAGGACTATATTGCAAACATACATAAGGAGAAAAACTTGGTACAAAAAGCAGACAAATGTTCAAAATAAACTTGTCCAAAAGAACTAGTATAGAATAACACTTACCAAATGAGCATGACATCTCTATTTAACCCTTGGTTTGCTAATGACTCGGCAACTTCAATCAGTGGCGGACCCAAGATTTTCGTTTGGGCGGTGCGGAACTTTTGCTAGACATTTTTCACCTAATTTATCTTTCTTGCATATATAAATTTATTAATTTGAACTAATTATCATGAATGCAAGTAAATAAATGTATATTTATATTTTATAAATAATAGATTTATTTTTAAATATTTTTAAATTATTTATGAAAAACTTGACTCTCCTGAGTCTCCGCTTTGACTCTACCCGAGTTTTTTTTTAACAAGTTGAGTCCGAGTCCTGGACCACATGTCCAACAACTTTATTATATCTGGACCATGAAGGAATCAAGAGGCAAAACTCAAACACATAATTCACAATAAAAACTCACGGCACATCTCATGTGGTAATCACAGCAAAAATTCACAATAAAAACTCATGGCACATCTCATGTAGTAATTACAGCAAAAACTCAGAGAGAGAGAGAGAGAGAGAGAGAGAGAGAGAGAGAGATTTGTACGTTGTAGGATGTAGATTTGGGGATTTCTATTGCACACAGAGAGAGATGAGAGAGATAGCTGGATAGAAAGAGGGAGTTGACGACATTGTTGCTGCCATTATCGGAAACGAAGCCTTAGTGTGCCTTTAGTATGGAGTGCTTTTGCTGATTTGAGATGGGGGTTTGAATGAAATCAAATGGAGTTCTCAATAATAGGTTGGGGCGACACAGGTCATGGGGTGGTGCGGACTTGGGTTTCATCAGGTGCATAGCCAATACAAACCATGGCCCTTTAAGAAAGTTCAACAAGTTACCTGGGGCGGCCGCACCCACATCGTATAATGTGGGTACGCCCCTGACTTCAATGGCACTTGTATGAATGTGTTTGAAAGTAACAAATGAAGGAGAACGTTCTCAAGTCACCATAGAATGGAAGCCATCCTTCATGGAACACCACTTCTCACCCAAATTATTGTGTTTTCGGAATCTCCTTAAATAACTAATGGTCACTAAAACACCTCTTTGAATACCACTGAAATTCCATGAATGGCCAACACTTGACTCATTAGATTCCTTGATTTCCACTGTCCCAGAAAAACGAAAGCAGTACTTCTCTTGCTTCTGTTCTCCATACACAAGAAGTCCCCGCGGGCCCTCTTTTTTATTTCCACCCACCCCACCAGTATTGAACTTGAGGCTCCATGGATTGGAATTTGGAAGGGCTCGATCATTCCTTTTTCTTCTTTTTTATAGCCTCCACCTCTAATACCTAGCTACTTAAAAATGGATGAGATATCCATATCGCATCGTATATGATACATCAATTTTACCAATTTCTTCTTATGAGTGCTTGTGTGTGATACCAACTACTAAATAGGAATCCAGTGAGGGATTCGGCCAACCCTATGAGCAGTTTGGTCTATTTTGTCTCGGATCTGGGTTGCATCAAAGTTTCTCTCAATTTATCACCTATCGATACTACCCCCTAAATGCTCCCAAATTCATGCTCCCAAATTCACTCATTTTTTTTTATTCCATCTTTCATAGTTTCATCACTGTTAGTTAGTATGAACTTTGCCAGTTTTTACGGCCGGACCCAAGCCTAGAGACAGGAGGAGGGTTGCAATAGGTAGGTTGACAGCCAACGTAAAACTTTTGTCACAACACAAACATGAAGTTTGAGAGGACAATATTACATGATCATGCTAAGACATTCCCGTTACAAGTGACGGACTACTATAAAAGCAAACAATTAAAAAAACCTACAATTCTAGGCACTTCTCTTTTGGGTTGAATGGTCAATCATGGGTTGATATTCTTTTGTCTCACATCAAGAGATCATAGATTCAATCAACTTTTTTCCAGTGCAGAAAAACTAGTTCACCCCAACAGCATAATTCAATTCCATTAGTGGCACAGAGTAATAACTAATTAGCTATTCTTCAATGATAATTACACAGAAATAGCTCCTCAAGAATTATAATAGTTCAGACAGACAGAAACTAAGATATTTTAAATCCAGTCCAGGTGTAAATTGAGATGTTGTGAAAGAATAAATGCAGCAAAAAGACTTACTTGTTCAAACTTAAAAGTTGGAGAAAGGAAATACTTAGACTCGTCATATTCCCCTACTGGTATCTCCACCGGTCCTCTAGAATACGATCCATCCTGCAAAGACCCAGCATGCTTACTGTAACAGTGTAAATTAAGCAATAAATGTGAAGGCAATGATTGTTTAGACAATGACTCTCTAAGGTGGAAGCTTAATATTGACTTTCTTGTTTTTGGTTTACCTTTCTTTCTCATGAGTCATGATGAGAACAAGCAATTAATTTTTACTACTAGTTTCATCACCTTGAAATCTATATGGTGTGATTAGGCATTGTGGAACCCTCCCTCCCTCCCTCCCTACTACTAGTTTCATCACCTTGAAATCTATATGGTGTGATTAGGCATTGTGGAACCCCTCCTCCCACACACAGAGGTGGAACCCACAAATAGAAATAAATTGGGACTTACTACAACTTCTAGTATGAGACCCTATGTGTAACTGAAGCACACCCTCCCCCCACCCCCACACCCACCAAACCAACACACACACACACACAAACACACACAGTGTTCCTACCCCACTTGATGGCTCCTGCCAGCGAAAATCATACTAGCTTGAAGTAGGTCATAATAAAGTTCAAAACTTAAATCCCTAACCTCAGAATTCCTACCTCACCTGATGGCTCCTGGGGTTCTAGGGAGAGAGAGTAAGTGCCATTCACATTGAACACATGCCTATAAATTATAAAAACGATGCATCCATTCCATCTTTCAGTTACTGTGTCTGATCAAAGTTTAGTGAAGTCCGAGGACTAATCACAGCTACAAAACATCAAAAACACAAAAGGTTTTAACGAATCATGCCTAAGCTACTGCATTATAAAATATATCAGAAAATGTTCACTTTACTATTGCAACTGAAATAGAAGAGGAAGCGTCCTACCTCAAAGAACACAAGACCTGGCTCCATACCCATCAAATCTTCTTCCAACACATCACTAGTACTGAAATCAAATGATTCAAAACTAGGCAAAGTCTGCCCTGTATCGATCACATAAGTTGATTCTTTCTCTGTTAAAGATCCATCTCCAACTTTGCCAGCTTCATTATTTCTTTCACTGCCCTTACTTGGTTGCTTCATCTCGCCATATGGATTTAAGAAAACCCAATTTATCTTCCTTTGAATTTGAGAGGTAAGCCCTCTGGAAAGAGGAGGAACCTGTTCAATGTGGGAAAGTGTGAAGCAATCATAAAGGTTCTCATCTTGGCTACCAAGTCCAATTGGCTCCATCTTTGCTGTGATTGGAGAAAAAATTGCTCCAACTCCCTTCCATATGCCACTGACACTACTTGCGAATGTACTCCATGAGGGCTTTATAACTGGCTCCTGAAAAATCATATTCCCAAGGTAGAATTTGTAAAAATTACAGAAGCCTGGAAGAAATTTCTCATTTTTTAGCTGGAATCAAATGATAAGATTGTCACAAAATTATATTCTGAGCTTTTATAAGCTTCACATCTATAATGGACAGAAAACATTGTTTGGATTATTAACTTGTTAAACATGGAGAGACAGAAGACTCTGCAGCGCAGGCCAGAATGCAATGTTTGCTAGCAACGCCCATAAGCCTCATAGCCCCCTATCCCTATGTCTAGCATATCCAGTGTACCAACAGAGAATATCTAGCATGGGAGGGAGCTGGGACTGCAGATTGGTGGCCACCACATGTCTGCTAAAACACATGCTAGCATGCTATTCTAGCTTAAGCAATAGCATCAATGGCATGAAAAGAAAAAAAAAAAAACTGAAAATTGAGAATAAATATTAAATAAAATAGCAACAAACTACATATAACAGGAGATATATTCTACAACATAACTAGGTTTGACAAGCAGTGTCTAAGTGGTATGAACCATTTTTTTTTTAAACTGATCAGCTATTGAATTGGGACAACTGACTTTTGTTTCAAACCATCCAATTGACGGCCACCACACACCACGCATTCTCAAGATCAGAAATCCAGTAATTTGTAAATGAATTGGCGACACTCCTTCTGTAGTAAACTCAAGTACTCAACAAAATCTAACTTGCAAAAACTTAACCTTCAAGCATTAGGATGTCAGTAACCTGTAGTCAATTACACTCTAATTCAAGAGAGACAACTTTCATCATCATGTAGACATATCTATGCTCATATGGAAAAACATTAATCATCATCATCATCATCAACTTAACCTCATCACATTGATTTTGAGTCTATTTCTTAAAGAGTTCTATAATTAGATAGCTCTCTTTCTGTCATACACACAATACCTTTTACACAGTTTGGCAGTTTTTTTGTTATTTGCCCCCCTCTTTCCGCTTGAAATTTACTTGCAAGGCTTCTACTCTTGGTTAAAGAGTTCAACCCATCTCACTGAGCCCTCCGAGCGGGGTCAGAGGAGATTAACATTGAAGACAGCCATTAGAATTTCTGCCCTAAAAAAGATTCAAACAATACTAGCCACGGCTTTAAAGTAAGAACATAAATCTACCATAAATGAAAACCCTAGCTTTCAAGATAGAAGACGAGAAGACAAATCATCATCTACCTGTGTCTGAAGGACTGTATCGACCTCCATCAACATAGCTGGGGAGATCATCATCCCAGATTTCCGGCTCCTCTTCCGGAGATTCTTCATCCTCTTCCCTAACCTTCTCCTCCGCTTGGATTCCTCCGCCGCCGATTCGGCTTTCGCAAGATCATTATCGACGCTCCAGACATTCTCCTTCTCCTTAACCTTCACCCGCCCTCCTCCGCCGCTCTTCCCTCTCTGCCTCTCTCCATTCCTCGGCTTCCGCCTCTCGGAGCTGCAACAAATGCTAGAAACCCTTCCATTTGAGGAAAAACCAAGAGAATTCGAGGTAGGAGATGGATTGCGATGGGAAAACCCTAGAAATGGACGGAAAGATCTGAGATTTTGGCAGAGGTCGATGCACTGGGGCTGCATAGTGAGAATTACAGACTGAAAACTTCAATGGATTGGTTGAAGTTCTTTGATTTCTGGGTTTTGGGTTTGATTTTGGGTTTTAGGGTTTTAGTTCAGATGGGAGATTCTCCGCCGCGCAGCGGGAGCTGAGGAGGAAGAGTGGTGGTGCCGAGCCCATTTTGCGCGGTAGATACAGTCAACGGTCTATCCTCAATTTCAAATCCAGCCCTCCCTAGTGCCACCTATAAATCGATCAGTGGGGCCCAGTTCTAAGATCTTGACCGTTCAAATTTAATGGTCTACCGTATATTAGCATTGGGTCAATTTTTCCCCCTACTTGCAAGGGGTGCTCTTGAGCTAGGCCAGCCCGAGTTCGACTGGGGCCTAACCTGCTTTGGGATGGGCTTGAATATATAGATCGAACAGATAATATATGGATCGGGTTTGGATTTAGTCGTGGAAAGGCCAAAGCTAGACTTGATTTGCCTGATTAATGAGTGTTTTAGAGTTTGGAAAAATATGTCTAGATAATCATCGGAAAGCATTTACAATTGATAAGAGATTCATTTTGGCCCCGACCCAATTAACTAAATGGGCGTGCTTGGGCCTAATATTTATCGCCCGTGATTATGTCAAATATGGGCCTCTGTTCTAAAGTTCGGACGGGCCTGAATACACCTAACCCCAGTTCAACCTAGCCCATGAACACCTTTACTATTTTTTTTTTTCCGATGATGTGAGTATCTTGAGCTAGTTTTGCCCCATGGGATTATTCCCTAGGCACATCTATGACCTCGCAACACATATGCACCCCCATGAATACTCCTACTACTTGCATTATATATTTCTCAACATTTATATAAGGACATGTCATATACCAAGGGAAACACCAAAGGAGCCACATGAACCACACATATAGGTTTATTGTATAGGGATAGTGTTCGTACAATTGTCCTTAGACTTGACATTCGCCTTTAAATAGTCAAAATTTAAGCATTTCTCACAGAGTTATTCATGCAATATCTTACGGTTGTGTGATATCGCATGTATCGTCCTTAGTGATATCTTAAGGCCGTGCAGTATTATAATATTATTATACAAACAATTCTGTGAAAAATATTTAAACTTTAATCATTTTATAACGATATTAAATATAACGACAGACCTAACTCCTACGAGCTAAATCCCTTATTTATAATAACTTCACTCATCTTATATGTGCCACTTGCCCACTCCGTGCAAATAAATTATGGATTACTTAGCCTCAGCGCGCTGATGTTTTCAAAACATGGTTTTCTAGGTTGAATCAGCTAAAGCCAATCCTTTTTACATACTTCCAAGAAATCTATTCTGACACCAAGACAAGAAGAATATGAATTGTTAATTGTTCTTTAAGGTGCCTTGTAGTCTTCTGTTTTGTTTTTGCTTAAGGTCTTGTAGTCTTCTTTGCTAATATGGAAAATGCATGGAATCTACATATGAAGATATCAACAAACGTATACACCATAATTTTACAGCCAATAGCTGCTTCCGTGTGCCCCAGCACTACTTTAATAAAACCATCTTTACTACGAAACTACTAAGAATTTAATGGGAAGCACGCAGGCAAGTGGGTCATTAAGATATTCTTTTATTAATAAAGCATTAGTGTTTTTCTCTTTTTTACATGCATTAGTCCAAATTGTGGACTTTCAAGATCACAATACTTCAAGTCCAACTTGAGTGAATCTTAAGGATTGGCCGAGTTATCAGGACCACGGTTCCTCTTTCTTCCAAAGTTAGAGGTCTTTGGTATCGACTTTCGATTCCCCATTCTTCAGGAATCTAAGGTTGAGTGCACTGTGCTACCACATTGGGGTCACAAGGGTATTTACCCGCCTTTCCTCTGGCCCGGAGGGATTAGTCCACCCTAAAAGAATGGGAACCCTCCGATGACAAAAAAAAAACAAAAAGAAAGTCCGATTTGAGTTTTGAGTCTAAATTTGAGCTCTCCTACTGGCACCATGACTTCAGTTATACAATCACTAAATGCATTATCCATCAGTTCCTTAAGATTTAGATAGAATCAAAGAAGGCTTCAAAGTCTGAAACTTGATTCTGAATTCGACTTGGAACCATTGATCTTGAATCCGATGCAAAACAATTGATGCTTAGTGTAGCAATTGACTACTCTAGTGAATTCCAAATTGTTTAATCAGTATCTTTTTATCACCATCCATGAATTGAAACTCTAAATGACCGATATCACAACTACTTAGGAATTAGATTCTTAGACAATAAGACATTGCGAATTCTATAAGATTACCCAGTGCAACTGATCACCTGTAAAATATAAATCTTCGGATGAGTTCCACTTCTATAAATCCAATCATTCACATACTGTTCGCCCAACCCATTTTCTTTGATGTGGTCATGAACCTATATACTCATTGGTGTCATTGTTAGCGTACGTTTGATATATCCAAACCATTTCAAATAAATTTCTCTTTAAAAAAAATATTTTGATATTTTTTAAAACACCACAATTCATGGCATATAATTGAAATGTTATTCTTAATGTATCACCACAAATTGTAAATATGACAATAATAAAATATATTATTGCAATATATACTTTATTTTTTCTAAAAAAAAAAAAAGACTATTTTATTTGCAATATTTGCCTAATTATATCCCAAAAAATTCTAAAATTAGAAAATATATTTTATTTTCTTTACCAACGTCATTTGCAAGGTCAAGCACCATCATTTATCTCATCATATCATATTTTATTATGGGAGGCGGTCCTTACTATAATTACTATAAGGACTGTTGTTATGATTTATAGTGCAAATCGCTTATTGAGGCCCACCGTGAGACCCCACTAGTCATAGGACAAGGTAGACTGAAAAATTCAAATGGAGCCAACTTCAAATGGAGCCAACTTGTATATCAAATTTACAGTCATTTTAATACCTTTTATTCCTTCTTCCATAGTCTATAAATATAATAATTATGTATCTCAGAGGTAAAATTGACCCTTAATCCAACGGTAACATACAAACTCGCGAGATTCAATGGATATAAAAGAAAGGTATTAATGAGAAGTCAATTTGAATGGTCATGTGGTGGACCCCAGGCGTTACGATCGGTGCGGGCCGTAAGGACTTATATTCGTTACCTCCAAAGTCCAAAGTCGCGTCTTGCTTTGCCAGGAAGGAAGTAGCGCTCTCTCGTCGTTTTTCGTTACTTCTCCTCTTTTAATCCTCACCGAACATTCCAGAAGCACGTGATTCTGCCGTTCCATTCCACGTCACACTTTTAGTCTCAGCCATTGAATCGCTCGAATGACGACTCCTTTTCAAAAACGGACGGCTAGGATGAAAGCAAAAGGCCTTCATGTGGACCCCACATATCACAAGAAAAACTCATCTCTGAGGGCAATTCAGTAAATAACCAGGAAACAGGATTCCCATTCGAGAAACTTCAACGAAACCGCAACTCGAACCGATCTGAGTGTATATATGAACCCTAAACGCCTTTCGTTTTTCTTGGAATTTATCAGTTTTGAGCGAATCGTTTGGAGATTTCTCGTGTTCTTCTTTACATCTTGTTGGTAAAGTTCGTTGACTATTTTTGTTCATCTTCTCTGATCTCGATCATGGATGCGTTTGCGTCGTATTTCCAGAATCAGTACTCTTCTGGAAGAAGGGGATGGAGCTACGAAGCTCTGAAGAATTTCAGACAGATCTCTCCCGTCGTCCAGCAACATCTCAAAAAGGTGAGTTTTCGTTGAGATCTCTCTATTTCTCGCCCGATCGGACAGTTTTTTAGGTCATCTTTGTTGAGATCTTCATTTGCTGTTGATTTTCCCCCCCTTTTTTTTTTTTGCGATTTCTAGGGCTTGATTTGCTTCTTTCGTCAAGATTCTTCATATTTCCTGTAATTTTTCCTAGAAAGGCGTCTAATTAGTGGTTTTTCTCTGTGGAATTAGGGATTTGTGGCGTAATCGTGTGTTTTTTTTTTCTTTTCTTGTGCTGGGATGATTTGATTAGGGTTTGGTGCTCCTGATCTGCTGTTGTGTTGGAATCTGATTTCTAGGTTTTTTTTTTTTTTTTTTTTTTTTTTTTTTTCTGTAGGTTTATTTTACTTTGTGTTGTGCACTGGTGGCTTCTGCCGCGGGAGCGTACTTGCATCTCCTTTGGAACATCGGTGGCATACTGACGACCCTTGGATGTATTGGATGCATCGTATGGCTTATGGCAACACCTGTCTGCGAAGAGGTATTTATTGTTCTAGTGTTACTTGATTTTTCCTTTTGTGTTTGTGTGTGTTTCAATTTTTTTAGTAACTTTGGTTTGATTTGTGTATTGTACAGAGGAAAAGAGCTGGTCTTTTGATGGCATCTTCTTTACTCCAAGGAGCTACTGTGGGTCCTCTGATAGAATTTGTTATTGAGTTGGATCCAAGGTAAATTGACAGTTCTGTTATTCTTTGCATATATTCCCCTGCTTCTTGGAACATGCTGTCTTATTTCTTGATGGAACTCGGTGGTCGGTTTTCCATTTTTGGTGCAATGTTAGTGGTATATTATTGATATGTTATCATGGATAAACCAAGGATCTCTTCAGCTCTTCTTTGGTGATTTCTCTCCTTCTATGGAAAATGAATGAAGGGGAGATGGGAAATGAATGCCCATCCATCCCCCTAAGAAAGTTAAGTTCTCAATCTACATCTCCATCTTATATTCTTCATAGCACACTTTTTTAACAATTAGGTCTCCTGACTACTAGACTGTGTGTTCTCATTCGGAATACCTAGCATGTGACAATTGAGTGTAGGAAGTCAAATGACCACATAAATAACAACTCCTAACACATCTGTAATTATAGCGAACCCCCAAGGGGTTTTTGTTCTTCTCACTTGACCATTCAATTTTATGATTAGGAGTTCCCTTGAAAGCTGGAGGTATTTGTTTGAGCTGCACCAATAATTTTCCATCAATTCTCCATAAAATATCACCAAAGATTGGCATGATTTGGAAGAACTTATAATTATGGACCTTGTTGGTCCTTAATTAGATATCCACCTTTGACTGGCCAAGATAATCCCGATTGTGCGTCCATCTCAGTTGGAAGCCTCGCCTACAGTGCCTTAAGAGGGCAAAATGGGAAAAATATGATGATATTTCTCAAGCATCTCGAGCGGGCATCTGTCTAGAGGTGGTGAAGCATATTTGCTGCAACTGTATGTGACATATCACAATACTAACTCTGAGGAGGAAATTATTTAACTGCATCCCACACTTCTCTATCAAGTCAACCAATTATGAGGAAGAATGTAGTGGATCACCAGAGATTTTCTCAGTAACCTGAAATCTTAACTATGACATACTTCTCTCAGAAGCATCCAGCAAACTGAGCACTCAGAGAGGGAGGTGTACTGCACATAGTTTGCCATCTAGTTGAATGGGCATGCTTTGTCTCCTTCTAGTTGCAACTACAAACTCGACTCTATTTTGATTTGCGAGTCCTTGTCTCCAGATATAAATGATGAAGACTTGATTAGAGACAGTGATTGGTTGAGGGCTGTCTCAGAAAACACCGATGAGTAAAATCTCTTTCATTGACTTGGTGCTGTGGTGTAAAATTCCGAGACTATCTTAAAAATCTCTTCCTTTGTATTATTGTCTCAAGCATTTTGTGAACATCAAGCTAACCACAGTGACTTTTGAATCTCTCTTCAATGAGATGAGCTAGCCCCCCTTGCCTACCCTCATTTACTATTATGTGTAACAACCCCACACGGGGACCTTCTTTGCCCAATGGAGTTAAACTCTCTGCCCACTTTCTTTGTGCTTTTCTTGTGTCCGTTACCAATAACTTGGTGCAAACGTGTCCTGAATTTTTGTGCAATTTATTGTCATCACCATATCTCTCTCTCTCTCATGCTGGGCATCTTACATGCGAAGGCTGAGGAATATTTATATATTTGGCTGAGGGTGACTTTGTGAGTGTCTCTTCAATGAGGCTAGCAAACTAACTTTTGCCGTCCCCATTTACTATATATACATGCTCAGCAATGTGACATGATGGCCTTCTTTGCCCAATGGAACTAAGCACTAGTACTAGTTTACATGTACTTTTCCTCTATTTATCACCGCCAGCTTGTTGATGCAAAAAGCATTTGTTCCTTTCGTCTCTCTTTAGGCTGAGGAATTTTTATAAATTTGACTTGAGTGTGACCGTGCACGCGCGCGCACAGAAAAAAAAGGTCTCAAGCATTGATCTAGTCTTTACTTCAAGATTCAACCAAATGTAGTATGAGTTCTGTAACTCCCTGAGGAAAATTATTGCTTGGGTTTAATTACAATATTTTAAAGCGTTGTGGGGCATGAGATGAATCATTTGAATTAAACAAAGAGAGGTGTAGGCCTTTATTCGTATAGCGTGAGCTCATAAGTATGGCTTTTTGTTCACTATTGCAATCTTGAAGTTACGGGTTTATCACGGTATCAACAAGAAGTATTTATTATAAAATTAAAAATAGCAGCTAGCTAGAGATGAAATAAGTTAAATTTAAATCTAATGACAACAGTGTTAATTTTCTTTTGTTGGAGAGGGATGGATATTTTTTCCCTTAAAATAACAAAGTGCCTCTTCCTCTTTCTTTAAAAGAAGTGCTGGTATGAAATGATTGAAGTGCATACTTTTATTTGGGGCCTATATCTCCAATATGCCTCTTGCTATGGGGTGCAAGTCCTAAATGCAACTCCACTTCAAACTTTGGGGTGCTGGGTCCCTTTTAAATTTAATTTTGAGGGAAGCCTTGCCAAGAGGAAGCTCTATCATTTATAGAACCACTAATATAACTTCTGATGCATGAAAGTGGACTTTTCTTTTATAATGAAGGCTTGATTAGTTAATATTGTGGCCACCGGATAACTAGTGCAATATTATTTCAACCATTTCACCATTTTGTGGGCTGAAATCGGTATGGCATGGTAGGGTTTACATCTGATGATTGGAATTTGTGTTGTGGCTTACCATAGATTTGTTTGTGCCTGGAATTGCAGCATCCTTGTCAGCGCATTTGTGGGGACAGCTGTAGCTTTTGGGTGCTTTTCAGCAGCTGCTACTCTTGCAAGACGCAGGGAGTATCTTTACCTTGGTGGGCTTCTATCAGCTGGCCTCTCCATCCTCTTTTGGCTGCAGTTTGCGTCTTCCATTTTTGGTGGATCCACTGCGATCTTCAAGTTTGAGGTAAATATCTAGTTACAAATATTTTATTTGGAGCATATCCTAAATTGAAATGATTATGAGAGTTGGGGCATATGGTGATTGTGATGATGATAATGTGAAGTATATTATTTTTATTTTTGTATATATATATTTATTGTGCATGAGTTTTTATTTGAGCGACTACTCTTTACAGAAGAGGGGAAGAAGATGCATTTTGGACACCTGTTATTTATAGGTGCTATATATACACCAACGACAGCTGGCTTTGTGCCAAAGGAATTTTTTTAGTTGATGAACTGAGTGGGGTTGTGTTTTAGAAATTTCTCTCTCAAAGTGAAAGAAGAAGCTGGGAAGTTTCTCAGGGTTCTTCTCCCTTTGCTAAGACTATTGACTTTTGCAACAATAAAAACGATTTGTTTGCAGCAGTTTCTCTTTTTTAAGTGTATTTTCTTTTGAAACCCCTGCAGCTATATTTTGGGCTATTGGTATTCTTGGGATACATGGTGGTGGATACACAAGAGATCATCGAGAGGGCTCACCTTGGGGATCTGGACTACGTGAAACATGCCTTGACTCTCTTCACAGACTTTGTTGCAGTTTTTGTCCGAATCCTTATCATCATGGTGAGTAGTAGTCGGCTTATTGCTGGTTCCGAGAGTGTTTTTTTTTTTTTTTTTTTTTTTTTTTTTTTTGTTTTTGTTTTTGTTTTTTTCGGTTTTCCAGATGGTCTGCATATATATATTAACATTGTATTGTTGTTGTGAATGTTTTGTGCAGTCTAAAAATGCAGTCGAGAAGTCTGAAAAGGAGAAGAAGAAGAGGAGGTCTTAAGAGAGTTGATGCATCCCAGTGTTGGTAGTTAGGCTTTTAAGACGTGCTTTAAGACGTGCAGAACTTTATGAATTTGTCCATATGGTATGGTCAAGTTGGTGTCCGTATAAACTGTCAAGATGTAAATCCTAACTCTGCTCTCTACTCCCTACAAAGGAGTAGAACATAAAACACAAGCTGTTTTTTTTTTTTTTTTTTCCGCTTGATGTACTGCAATATTTGCCATGTCTTGTTGACAGACTTGCTGCTTACTCGTGGTGGCGCCTGTATTTTTATGTTTTTTTTTTATTATTATTATGCTTTATTTTTCTTTTAAGACACGTTATATATCTACACGCACTCCGCCCACACGGTTGTAGAGTCCTGCGTATTCATTTTTTTTTTTTTTATTATTTAAATTTGATAGGTAATTACAAATTATATTAAATACAAGAAGCCCACCGAACAAATAAAAAAGGGCACAGCGGTATGGAATAATTATACCACTGAAAGTTAACTTGAATAGAAGGTGCTAAAGTTTTAATCTCACAGCTTCGAGAGAATTACTTTTCACCTCTAACCTTGATGTATGAAAGAATAAGAGGTAAAAATTTGAACCGCTAAAACATTGCTAGCACAGTACCTCTACTATCACGAAGTACACCACACGGCCCTATACCCTCGACCACCTTAGGTTTATCACCTTCTCCCTGTTATCAATATGTAACTTCC
The DNA here is from genome assembly GCA_003546025.1 of Camphora micrantha. NCBI lineage: Eukaryota > Viridiplantae > Streptophyta > Magnoliopsida > Laurales > Lauraceae > Camphora > Camphora micrantha. The sequence continues at coordinate 22,219,833 of QPKB01000006.1, read as the reverse complement.
TTACTACTACCTCCCCACAAAAAATCCTTCCTCAAATAATCTAACGTCTCCTTGACTGTGACCTACATACCAAACAAGGACATGATAAGGCGGCAAATTAGAAAGGGGAGCTTTAATCAAGGTGATTTTTTCCTCCTAAAGAAAGATAATTTTTTTTTCCGGACAATTTCCTCTTGAATTTTTCAGCCATTGGATTCAAACGTCTTTAGGCCTCACTTTGCCCCAATAGGCAAATCCAATTACAACAGTGATGACTTACTAGACTTGCAGTGAAACTTGGAAACTAAAGTCTGATTCTCTTCGTCCGTTGATCCTAACCCCCACCATAAGGCCCTTGAATAGATTTATATTCTTAATCACTGAAAATAGTTCAAAATACTTGATAATCTTTTTTTCGCCTACAACCTCCTCCCACCTTATATAGGTACAATTTACAAACTGAAGGTGAGTAATGGCTTCTGCCCCTGGCAACCTCAAAGCCTTACAAAATTCCACACTCCTAGGCCTTTAGAGAACATAGCACTGTGAAAATAGAGAGGGATGAAGAGGATCACACCTGTCTAAGGGCCCTAGAGACTCTGAAGAAGCATGAATGAGAGCCATTGACTAAGCCAGAGAAGAAAAATGTTATACTAACTTGTACACATGGCGAGTTTATACTTTGACAGCCATAGGGATCTCTCTCTCTCTCTCTCTCTCTCTCTCTCTCTCTCTCTCTCTCTATTTTCTTTTAACGATGCGTTAAATCTCTCACAGGCTTGATTAGGGCTGAGACTTCTGCCGAGGATGTTGGGCTGGACTTTGAGAGTCACACAGGGTTCTTCTGGACTTTTGAGAGTCGCATCGGGCTTGATAAAAATGTTCTTGGTCAATGGCCTGATCTCTACGACTCTATCCAGTCCAACACCCTATCCTTTGACATCGCTAGGAATAGGATATGTTTGGATCATAGACCAAAAAAATGGGATACAAGTGCTGGGAGTCTTTAATGAAGTTTTAACGTTTTAAAGTCCACGGGCATCAGTGGTACATGTACCAAACCAGCACCCCCAGCATTGGTCCATATCGATGGGAAACATGAAACACCACACTCAGATGAATCAAATACTGTTGATTATTTGAAACCATGCCTGCCACTGCCAGCCTAACCAAGTCAGAATTCAGGTCGCCATGTTCGAATGTCAACTGATTTGAAATGTGTACATTGTAAAAACAGAAGAACCAAACTGTATGTGAATCATGCAGCAGATAGATTGTAATCCCAGTCAGCCAAAAGAAAAATGCCTAACCTATAAGAGTGTTGGCCGATTTTTGAAACCATGCCAGCAAGTCGAACCGAATCAGACAAAAATAGCAGAGCAAACACACCAGTGCCTTGTGCATGCAATGCAGACTCTGAAAATATGGTGAGATATTCATGCGTTAAATGTATAAGCAATTCTGTGTATATCTCGTAAAGGGAAAAAACAGGAAAAAAGGGTGTAAGCACTGGTTTCTCCCATCAGTTTATCAGTAATTGCTGATTATAAAACCTTGGCTGCAAGTCCAACTAAATCAGACCAAAAGCAACATCAACTAGCTGACACCTGACAGCCAATACATCATCGGTTCTATGCATTTGCAATGCAAGACTGTAAATGAAATCATCTACAAGCATAAACATTACAACCATCAAGTTTTACATGAGCAGATAGTCCAAAACATTGATGTTAATATGTTACTTGCAACAGTGCAAAAGACAAAAAGTGTCACCCTCCTGTTACTATGGAAGTTTATCACCTGCTTGAAGTGGATGATGGAGAATGTCTCCTCTTTTTAGATCTAGCAGGCTTCTTGCTCGAATAAACATGTCTTTTTTTATATTCATTATCAAAGGATGAACATGAGTCTTCCAATGAGCTGGAAGACATCTCCTGATGTTTCCTTTTCCCTTTACTTTCCTTGTGATCCTTAAGATGCCTTCCATGATGATGCTTCTTTCTGTGCCTTCTGAGCTTCCCTTTGTTACGGCCCTCGTTTCTACGGTCAACGCTAGCATCAACATCATTCTCTTTATCTTCAAACTCTTCCCTGCTACGTCTTTTGTGACGCCTTCTATCCTTTCTTCTCCTTTCCCTTGATCTTGACCTCCTCCTGGGTTTTTCTTGAGGATACTGGTATACAGTAGGAATCTCAGGAAATAAGGAAGCCTGAGCATCATATTCTTGTACACAGTCAACCTCTTCAGGGCTCTTCGAAAGCATTAACTTCCCATCTGCACTAACTTCTGGCAGATTATAACAGGTGGCAAGCTTGTCGTAACTATGCGATTCTTCAAATCTGGCATCTTTTGTGGTAATCACATCTTCTGAACATTTCTCATAATCCATCTTGACTTTCATACTTGCATTCTCTGTTTTAGCATCAGGGGAAAAATGTGACTTTTCTTCCAAGTGAGTGACTGCTTTTGATTGTGCTTTCTGTTCAAGAGTATTATTCAATTTCAAGCTCTTTGAATGAGAAAGAGTATGTTCAGGAGAGGAGCACCAGTCGACTTTCATATGATATTGATCGTTTCTTCTTTCCTCCACCATTGACCCATGCAGCTTCAGTCCTCTAGCTTTTCTGAGTTCTATTCCGACATGCATATTATCAAGATCTTCATTTACACCAAACCTGGAATCCAGCAAGCGTGTTTGATGATCCATACTGTCAGCAGACCGTTGAGGAGCACTATGAACTGATTCTTCATCTGAAGTAGTAGAACTTGAGCACTGGCCATTAGCAGAGCCAAGCTTGTTTGTAACAACTTTCTTATGGATGGGTTCCAGTTGGTTTTTCTTAATAGAATGATCAATAGAAGTAGATTCAGACCTTGAAGAAGGTTTGGAATGATTAGTCTTTATGAACTCTTCTCTGAAAGGTGTACCCTCTTTCACTTGCCGTCCATTACCCACATCAGGTGCACTAGTTTCCTCATTACTGCTTCCGTGGTGTCTCACCCTTTTGTCTTCCATAGAAAAACTAGCGCTAATGTAGCTTTGACTCCTATCCCGAGGTGAAAGGCTCCTTGACATTAATTTTCTTGGACTTGAACTGATGCTTCTTCTATCATTAGGACTTTTCAACATAATGCGTCCATTCCTGTCTCCACTAGCTGCACTGTGGTCTGAAGGGGATCTAATACGAGGGCGCCTAGGAGACCGTGACTCAGCACGAGGGTACTTCAAAGACCTGGGTCTAGATTCAGATCCCTTGCTACTCCTGCTTGTGTTCATATTCCTACGGTCATATGAATATCTTCTGCCATGTGAATGATCAGTGTCTTTCTTAGAACTTGTTGATCTTAAATGGTCAAGCTCACCATAACCACGGCTATATTTATAACCAGGACGCCTACGGCTCCAATAACTTCTGTGGTCCATTCGTGAATATCGGTCATGTTCAGTGCGATTACTTCGGTATCGAATAGGAGAGGCTGATCTTGATTTGGAAGACTCAGAAGAAGATGGAGAGGGGGAACGAGATTTCAACTCTGACTTCTTCCTGAAAAATAAGAGTCAAAGGAAATATCCATGAAATTTTTATCCATATAATGATGAGGAAAAAAAGTGTCCATACATACGCATGTAACAAGTAGCTGCTTTGTCACCACGAGTTCAACAATGGCTTTTCCATAATGAGGGGTGCATTCTACCAGGAATGGAACTAGAGGGGGCCCGCAGGGGCGAGGGGGGGTCCCTAAATTGCAAAAACCCCTTCAGATAAATTAAAATTTTAAGAAATTTTTAGCAATGGACCCCCCAATCCCTATATCCTGGTTCTGCCCCTGCATTCTACCAGATGAGAATCAAGCATAGGTTGCATCACAAAATTTCCAAGGAACTGCAGGGGTGGAGATCACCGACTGATTTCCAGCTGACTAGTAGCATCTACCATCTAACATGAAGCTATTCTACACAGGTATGGCATCAGGTTACCAGTAGACACTAAAATTCATGTGTAGGACGCAGTAACAGACTTCAAGTTAATTTTGTGCGCACAGGAGTAACAGCTCTATGAACCTATTGTAAGTTTATTGGAAAACCTAAGAATTTAAAAGTTCTTGTAATGTTGTGCAAGGAATTAGGCAACAGTAAATAAAAATGCATCATAGATTGACATAAGTTACCAGAGCAAGTGTTAAATGGTCGCCCATTGGGAATACGGTCAGGATAAACAGCTTAAAAAGTAATTAGAATCTCAAACTGTCCAACTAGTTAAATTGCAATCAAATAGCCGTTCTCTGAGGCACCATAGGTTTGCATCAGGGGACAACTCTAAGCCCTTATCTCTTTGCACTGATTATGGATGAGTTAATTGCTCATATTCAAGAAGAGGTACCTTAGTGCATGTTATGTGTAGATGATATTGTGTTCGTAGATGAATCAAGGGATGGTGTGAATTGCAAAACTTGAGAGATGGTGGGAGGCTTTAAAATCCAAAAGCTTTAGAATAAGCCATACAAAGACGGAATATGTAGATTGTAACTTCAGTGGGCATATAGAAAGAGCTGGAATTACAATAAAAATTGAAGACTGGGAGATACCACAAAGTGATACTTTCCGCTACCTTGGCTCCATAATTAGTAATGATGAGGAAATTGATGAAGATGTCGAACATAGGATAAAAGCGGGATAGTTCAAGTAGAGACTTTTCTACTAGAGTTCTTTGTGACCGATGAATGCCAACAAGATTGAAGGAAAATTTTTACATGATAATGATTAGATAAGCTATAACCAATGGAGCAGAATGTTAGCTAATCAATAAGCATCATATGCATAAACTAGATGTAGTAGAGATGAGAATGTTGAAGTGGATGTATGGTAAAACTAGGAATGATAAAATTAGAAATGAACGCTTTCGAGAGCATTTAGGGGTAGCAACAATAGGGGATAACATTAGAGAAACCTGTTTGAGATGGTTTGGGCATGTCCAACGTAGACTCGAATTGACGTTGGTAAGGAAAAGTTTGACCATGAAGGTTAATGGCCCACCAAGGGCAAGGGGTAGGCCAAAGAGGACGTGGATGGAGGTGGTAAAATTGGATATGAGGAAGTGTAACTTATCTGAGAATTTGGCTCAAGATAGATCGGAATGGAGAAATAGAATTCGTGTAGCCGACCCCAAAATAGTTGGGACAAGGCTTTGATGATGATGAGTTGTCTTTATCACACATGAGCTGGTGTGTATGTCCCCATTAAGGATTTTTAAAACTTATCAAAACAACTTAAAACAATCACTTTCACCAGAGGAATCAGGTGCTTAAAAGATAACTTACCTTTTGGATCCCAATTCCGCATTTTCTTTCAGTACATCGCTCTTCTCACTGTTCAAAAGTATACTGATCTCAGCGGCACGAGCCGCAGACTGCTCAGCAGCAGCTTTGATGCTTACAGCATGTGCAGCAGCCTGCTGTTGTGCCAATAGCTGCCGAGCAACTAATGACTGCTGAAATTGGTATTGCTGCATAGCAATCGCATAGTTGACCGTTGGAACCCCAGTTGCTGGTAGAGGTTGGGTCAACCCTGTTGCCTGGGAAGCAGTCTTCGACGCCCCATCAATTGTACTCATTTGAATTCCCAAATGCAGTAGATCCTACAATGACAAAGTCAAAGACATTGAATGACTTATTGCCATTGAAATAAGCTAATGTTAGGGTTCTAAATAGTTATAAGACTTGATTTGACGCGTTCCATCTGTCTTGGGGCTTTTGGGGTATTGGTTAGGTCCATAACAGCTAACCATACCAAATTACCACCAGCTCTACAGCCCCACACCATCCTGCTTTTATTTCAAAAGGAATTTTTTTTTTTTGCCCCACATGGAAACAAGAACAGTGGGTACTCTACTCTTATCTGGGGTTCTGGGTCATCTACTTGCAGGCACCAATCAGATGGTTAGCATGGATTACACATTACAGGTCCATTGGATAAATAGTCCAAAAGTGATCAACACAGATGCAGCCACATGTATTGTGAGATGCTAATAAAACTTTCTGGCATTGAATTGCTACAAAGATTGCACAAACACACAGAAGAATTAAACAATTCATTGAAACCCCAACATATGCAAAAACATGTGAAATTTAAGGGTTTGTTTGGATCCCTTGAGAGAAAATCGATAAGCTAAAAATGGTAACAGAACTGCAATCTAGAACTCAACCTGAAATGTAAAGTTCCTTAAATCTAGGGTTTCGTAATTGGGTTCGCAATTTCGTTTCGTTCAAGATCAGATGGTACACAATTTGCAACGAATCTAGGGCAGAAATCTCTAAACTAGAACGGGATTTAGAAAAATCAAATTTCAGGTTCGAGAGAGAGGACAGAAACCTGAGAAGCGCTTTGGTATTTGGACCCCTTCAGCGTGTGCGAGAGAGCTGGGTAGGGAGAGGAACTTTTAACCTAAGAGAGATCCTTACGTGAGTGGGGCCCATTTATTGAAATATGAACGGTTTGAAATAAATTTCCTCCGGGTACATGTGGGGTCCTTAAAATTTTAATCTTAATCACTACCGAAGTTCATCCCACCCCGGATTGATCGTTTGATTCAAAAAAAAAAAATCGTGATTAACACAATCTTATATATTTATTGTCACGGAAGGTCAATCCAACGATGGGGCAAACTCCAATTAATGTAAAATTTAAGCATGATAATAGGTGGCCCATCGTGGAGTTTCGCTCCTCTTCCTTTTAGGGTTGCAAACGGAGCGTTTCTGCGTCGGAACCATATTGGACACGGATTTGGACCCGTTTCTAAATAACGGCTTTGGTTTTGGGTCCGATTTTGACTCGGAACCTATTTTGTTGGTTTCAAATTTGGTTACAATAAAAAAAAAAAACCTAAATCTGGTTTCGGAACTAGATCCATCTAGAGGACTGGAATCTATCTCCAAAATCGATTCAATTTCTTTTCATTTTTTTTTTTTTTTTAAATAAAAATATAATTCAACTTATAACAATGCATTCTTAAAATAAACATATCATTCAACTTATAATTATGCATCAAGTCTACTACCCTTCGGTATTCTATTTAAAAATAATAATAACTTTGAGGTATAGTTTGCAATATCAAAGACTCATATTTTGGGGTCCTGGATCCACAGGTCGGAACGTATATGGACTCAGTATCAGACCCATTTATCAATCAAAACCTAAATTAGGTTCCAGAATCAGACTTGTTTATGAATAGGAACCTAAAATAGGTTCCAGACTTGGCTTTTTACAATCAAAATTTTTGGATAATTGGAGAATTGGATACCCGTTTGCAGCCCTACTTTTCCTTGAGATTTCTCCTCTAAGTTAAAGCCTTGGAGGATCCGAATTAGTCGAGATGATAACATATGCGTGAGGCCCACTAGGATGCATTCCTAATTGGCGGACGAGAGGATGAAAGATATCATCATGAATAAAGGAAAGGAAAATAATATCAGGGTCATCATGTTAAATTATGCACCCGCTTGCCTATTGGTTTGTTTGTGTAAGCCATAAGGCGTGGGTTTGCTCTTCCTGTCTTGCATGGCAGGATTGTTCTTATGTCTAGGATTAGTTATGTTGGGTCAAATGCCCAGGGATATACCCTTGAAAAACAAAAAATAAAACCCCCTGACCCTGCATTTTTCTTTATTATCAATTCAATGCAATAATTAGTAAGGGAAGACTAGTATAAATTGCCCCAAGTGGGCCCCCAGAACTATGTGTTCCTGCTTATAGGAGAAAATTTTTGTTCAGGCCACACCATGAAAAGGTTGGGCTTTACCCTTCTGAAACCGATTTAAGCATGGATGCGATATTTCAGTATGATTAACACAGCTAGCCACCATCTCCACCCAACTTAATCCCAACCATCCCAATTAATTCAGTTCGCCCAGGACCACGGTTTACATCCGGATATTGTAGGTTCGAAACTAAACTACCACACTGGGGCTATAGGGGAGTTTACCTGACTTCTCTCTGGGGCCAGGAGGGATCAGTCCAGCCCAAAGGGTTGGGAACCCTCCGATAGCCGCAAAAAAAAAAAAAAAAAAAAAAAAAAAAAAAATCCCTGCTCAATCAATCCTGAATCTGACTACTAAATTCGGACTTCAGCTTGGCCCTAAACCCTAATCATATATAAATTTCAGTTTAAACTTGGGTTCAGATTGAAACATTTAGGAAAAAACTCTGTCTGACTCTGACCTTATGTTAGTAGAATTGGCTAGCATAAGTTACAATTTACTTGAAAAAGAAGCTAAACAATTATATTATATCAGAAATTTTTTTAATTTAATCTTGACCTTTTTATCTCAATTTTGACTTTTAGTCGAGTCTGTCAATTTTTTAAGATTTTAAATCACCACCTCTTTTAACCATTCACAATCTTTTAAAATACCTTTCTTTTTTTCATCTTCTAACATTAAGATTAAATCACTAACTCTTTAACAGTTTTTAATCTTATAAGATACCTTTTTTACATCACTCTATTTTGAATCAAATTTTTTTACTTTACATAATTTTTTGATATTTACTACCCAACTGGGAGTTGGTGGAGTGGCATAAGACATGTATTTATTCCCCACGTCTTGTGTTTGAAACCGCGTCACATATAGTAACTCTTAACAGCAAGAATACCAGGATGAGTCTAATATCATGAGAACTATGAAGATGATTTTTGATATTCATTTCGCCGGGTTCTTAAGCTAAGAAAAACCAACCAAAATTCTCTTGGTTGAAGTATGGAGGATGAATAGAAAGAACAGAAGCAGGGGAAGAGCTACCACCTAGTTCAAAATTCAAACCAATGTGAATATTCTCCTCTTCCAAACAAACCCCATAGAAAGATAATCAAAGCCATATTAGATTACAGTCTGATACATTAATGGATCATATAAATAATAGGACTAAGAAAAAAATAAAAACACTAACTCAATGTGTTTCAACAGACTATGAGCTAAAAAATCTAATAGAGAGAGATAATAACTTCACCACCTTTTCCTGAGGAGTTCTGTTCTCACTAGAAAATTAAAGTCTGCATGGGATGCAACTATATATTTAAGATGTTGAACAGCTGAAGCCAAACATCCCACAGACACTAAAAAGCCAAGAACAGAAGTGCACCCATGTATTCATACAAGTTCCTTGGAGAACAGAACAGGTAATCTGAGTATCTGACACAGAAAAATGGATATGAAAGAGACAAGTATCCTGAATGTTGAATGGGAAGGCATTTTAGAGAGATTTAAAATAAATAAATAAATAAATATATAAATAAATAGGTCCAACCGTTCGAGGGGGTGAAAAAGGAAATACTGGATTGAATTTCTTAAACCTCTCCTATCTGGGTTGTTCTTAAATTCTGGAGACAATGACCCTAAAATAAAGGTACATTTCACTACATTCCATGTAGTTGAGCAGTTAGATTTTGATGACAGCAACTAACAATACCCGCAAAAGTTTTTTAAAAAATCCACATTTTCGATCCCATATCTTCAGCTAAAACATTTCCACTTTGAGATATGCAATATAACTTCTGTCAATCTATACAGAAGAAAGATCAGCCACATTTATACTTTAATGTGCCAAATTCCAAACAAGTCAGCCTACTAAAACGCACGAGAGAAGGAAAAACAAAGGAAGAGGGGAAAAACCCCACTCATGATGAGATTATGGCAGAGCAAGTTGCATCACTTGCATCATACTCACGTCTCTTAAACTTTCTTTACATAGTACTGTTTTTGCCATTCATATAAGTGGACGAAGGAGACCCATGTCCTCAGCTTCGTCGAACTGACATGTATTTCTGTTTATGATTGTAGTGACGAGGACAAGCTTGTCATGGAAGGACCAGGTGGGGATAAAGGATGCTACTGTTGCTAAGTTGGCTGCTCAAGCTTAAAGATGGGAAGTTCCCAGTGACTTCACTCTCTGCTAATGAACAGTCTGGGGGAGTTTTCTGTTTGCAAGGATGGAAGTGGAGAAGCTCTGCTTGTGGGAGGGGTGCATTTGGTGGCACATCAAACAGCAAATCTTGATCAGAACTCTCATCAGTGAACGGTAAAGAATCCAGCATGATGGAGCTCCTGTCCAGTGTGAATGCAAATAAGCTTCTTGGACTGAAGCAAGATCCATCATTGTCCATGTCCTTGGTGTCATAGCTCTCTTTCAGATCCATGTTGCTCAAATTCAGATGAGACCTTGTGGAAGGAAGATTCATGCTGCCACATTTCTGCATTTTGGGACCTTTTAATGTGCCCTTTGTCTCTGAAATTTAAAAAAAAAGTCAAATGTTTGGATTAATTGCTGATCAATTTACAATGACACTATTTAAAAAAAAAAAAAAGGATAGCCCTCCAATAAGCAGTTGTAGCCTCTATTGTTCTGGGATGAAAACTTCCAAAATTATAAGTTCAATATATTTCAATTTTTAAAGTTTTTTATCAGTCAGTATGAAAGAAGATGCTGTGTATCAACTATCTGGGTTGGCCTTGTGAGTTCTCTATGTGGAAAGTGTTTATCAAATGTCTGGCATGAGTGAATCATATTCACCAAGAGAAAAAAAAAAAAACTCCTATAAGATAATGCTACTGATTCTCATACTTCATCCAACCCATTTCATTTAAAGACAATTAATGAAATGGCCATTGGCTGGCTTTCTGCTTCACAGTTCTTCGAAAACAACATTAATCTTCAATAACATCTGATTTTAGAGTTAGTTTGCAAATCTAAGTGCACAAAACGATACACATCGGACATCACTTAAGTAGTTAAATATATGATGCACATTCTTCAGGTAAAAACATAAAACAAATAGAGGAACCCCCAAAAACCTTCTAATAGAGATGAAAATTGAATTCAATGTGACTGATGCAGACACTCAATTGTGACACAATGTGGACGGATAAACGTAATAAAGTATACATAACCAGTGATGTAAACATCTGAAGCTATATCAGTTACATCAATATATCAAAAAATGGAAATTAACTTTTTTTAATGGTAATTTGTACTAAGAAAAATGGAAAATAACTGACCTGGAAAGTCTTGATTTTGGCCATCTCGAGGTCTCTTGGGAGGTGCCAAATTGCCACATGCAAAGAAACCAGTTCCTATTGAAACTCCTTTCTCATCTTTTGCCTTTTTATGCCTTGCATCCTTAAGGACATGAAATAAAAGTTCGAACCATGTTGGATTTTTCACTTTGTGGAACCAAACCAGTTTAATGACAGCAACTCACATGTCAACATAGGGTGCATTTACATACATACACCAGATCGCTATCAATTTCAGTCCTGATATTTGGCAGAATGGATGGTCGTTGATTCCACTTTGCCTTTGGGCTTGATGGAATTGGCAATAGTTTTGCAGATTTTTCTGCCCAAATCAATATCAGCCAAGCAGTGATGATAGTGATTTGGTCCTGAAAAGGCGGAAACAAAGTATCTCACCTACTGTGGATTTCAATTTTAGTGTGCTCCCTTCCGCCAAAAATATCAAACCACCTTTGGTTCAGGGTACATTTGAAATTCGATGTTCCAAGTGCACCCTAAATAACTTATCCAATGGAAATTATTTATAAAAGTCAATGATATCTTGAAAGCAATGAGGAATTAGCTCTGACCTTGAGTAGTTGATAGCGTTCGACCCATTTCGATTTTGTCAAGTTGCCTAAAGCAAGTCTTTTTAAGAGCCTTCTCTCTTCAGTGGCTGCTCCAGGAAAGGAAGTATCAAAGATTCCCTCCAAAAGAAGTTGCTGAAAGGAATATAAGGCATCCACGAACTGAGGGCTACCAAACATGCTTTTAAGGCTGCACATGTGACAAGGATATCAGAATCTACATAGATGTTAGACATTGCTGCATAACTAATCTACAATTGAGAGGAAACAATTCCACAAACTTATTCTTTTACAATAGCAATCAATGTAGAGATGTGAGGTGCATGAACACTGACCTCTCTGGAAGCTTTGCAGTGTCGGTATATGGAAGGTATTTCATCAACTGCTGTTGTTCTTCATGAGTTAAATGTATCATGAATTCCTCAAAGCTGACAACATCCTACTCCAACATGAACTGCAAACTAGGTGAGCTACATGATAAATCAGAAATAATAACATGAAAGGAAAATAACCATTTTAAGAAGTAAGCTCAACTAGTAGCCTTCCAAAATACAGATATGGGCATGGATACCAATAATGGTATCTCTAAGAGCTCAGAAATTATGGACCTCATACATTAGGAGATGTTAAACCATAATTTACAACTCTCCGTGCAGTATTGTTACCAGCTTTAATATTCAGACAGTTGAAATCATAACAAATACATTTATACAGGTACCTAGAATCTAGCTGTAAGTAATAGCAGAAGTAAACTTACTCTCAGATCTATGGATCCTAGAGGTGAGTCACTGTGCAGAATATGAAGCTTGTCATGAGGAAACTTGCCCCTGCAAAAGTCATACAGAATGCTTGAGCCAAATAGAAATTGAGGTACTAGCCAATAACCAATGAACACATTGATGGCTATACAGTATGACTCAGTCCTGGCTTAAACTGAGAGATAAACTGCTAAAAACTGTCAAAAACTGAAAACATTGAAACTAAAAGTGGGGTGACTCATATAAGTTGAGTTTGTGAGAGATCTGAGTCCTTAGTACACCAGTTTGAATCCATAAAAGCAAGGTAAAACTTCCATTCACGAGGACTGAGTTAACAGACAAACCTATACTAAAACTTCCTTGAAAGCAACTCACTTCTGACATACTCATTCAAGTGTACGCCCGGTTATTCATTCTTTAGAAAAAAAAAAAAGGAAAGCACCTTTTCATATGCTCTTGGGCCCCTGGTCCAGCAAGCTTCTTAATGTTATCACCTCCAATATTCAGTAGACTCGTTCCCTTGCTTTCAGTATGTACAGGATCGGATGTGGCAGAGCATGCTTTGTTATCTATTGGAAGTGAGCTTGCCTCTGACTCCTCCTCCCGAGCTACTAAATTTGGATGTCTGATGAGAACACCCCCGTGGCCAATCTCAACAGAGACCAATGGAGTTTCACTCTCAAAAATCAGTTCCTCTTCTGAAGACCCCGAAAGGTTAGAAGACTGCTGCTCATGTAAAATGCAGTATAGATCTTTAGTGAGCTTTTCAACAGAAGATGGCTTCGGCCGGCTAACACATGTCCTCTTCTTCGAAGGCACAAGTGAGTCCCAGACATTGGATTGTGCTGAACCTGTAAAATAAGGGACAATAAGTCATCGAACATCAAATGACAGTGTGTTTTCAATGGCAAGCTTATAAAAAAGAAATCATCACTTTGGTATGCAAAGGAACAAGCATCATATGAGAGTTTACTGAAGAAAAAAAAAACCTACCCATAAGGCTCTGCACACATTTTACAAAGTTGGGCACGTGGATCGCTATGCTAAAAAATCCTTTGACATCATAACCTCAAAAAAAGTTGGTGGAAAACACTGAATTATATATGCTAACATAAAGTTTAATAATTCAGCAGTTCCAGAGATATTGCAAGCATGGTATTCTCAATGCAGAATATGGATTTGAAGAAGAAATCTAACAAGAGAATTGGGGGGGGATATGTGAACCGAGCTCAGATTGAATTTAGGACCTGTAAAATCACTTGCATCTGCACTACCAAATTGTGCGCAGCTCTCTGAATAAGATATCGCTGATCCCGAACTAGATCTGTTACTTGTATCCTCCTCCAAAACTTTTCGGAAGTTATGGTCTGACTTGGGTGCTTCACCTTTATCTTCCACATTATCATAGTGCTTTCTTTTCTGAAATTTATGCCCTTTGGTCTTGATGGTTATACTTTTTACTTTAGAAATTTTGAAATCCACAGAGTCAACAATGTCTGCACGGGCATGTAAAGGGGTGTAGTTTGTAAGTGTTCCCTTTGTTCTCCATCTAGATCCACATGCATTGCACAAAACTGGCTTTTCTGGTGGTCCATTCCGCCAAAGAGGAGTACCTGTCGCATTAATTGCCTATCAGCGACAAAAAAAGCTAACAAAAAGAAAAATCTGATGCATACAAATAACAAGTAAAGTTGGCCTTGGCGTTTATTTATACCAGATGGCATTTATGATTCATAGAAATATGAAATTGTTGCAATAAAAGGTCTGAAAAATAAAAATTTTGGGCAACTTCAATCGAGGCAATAAAATGGGACAAGGATGATCTCATACCCCTAGTAGAATGGAACCAGTAACCAATAAAGGAGATAAAGAGATTTACTACCTCTATGAATGCTACATTTATGCATTTCCCAGGGATTGGAATAGTGGGGCAGATTCATTGGCGAAAGAGGGAGCATCCAAGTCACAAATTATTATAGGAAACTCTCTTATTTTGTAATTTCTCTTTCTCTTGATGGTATATCTCCTTAATAAACCTTTTGTACAGTTGTAATGTTTTTAATAAAGTTTATCATTACCTCTTTCCCAGAAAAAATAAAATAAAATACAAAAAGAAAAGAAAATAGAAAGCAGCAATTATTGAGGATGATCCAGCTTGTCATCAAATTTCATTTCCATTGGTCAATAACCAAATGTAGGCAGACACAGAATAATCATTGGTACATAATGGAAATATCAAAGTGAGGCAACTCAATAATTACAAAGCCACAAATAAGTTACAAAGCCACAAATAAGTCATTCCTCTCCATCCTTTTTGATCATATTTTCAAGAACTAAGGATATTAAGAGAAGAATATTCGAATATTCTTCATCCGATAAACCGCCTCTGAATATTAGCGACTGTGCAAAAACTCTGACAAAGACACCATGCAAAGTTGAAGACAATGTTGTGTAGCAATGAGGTCAGACTCACAAATGCTTCCATGCCTTGGTTAGTCAAGTTCAGGACAGTCTGATGTCTGGATACTTGTAACGAGGTCCAAGGTAATCTAATTAATGTGTGTGACAGTAACCTGATATTCAAGACAAGTACAGACTCATGCTCCAAAACAGACGCTTAAGGGAGACTTTACTGATGAGCTTCCTACAATAGGCAACCTTAGAACATTTGTTTCAGGTTTTTGATTCACCAAAAGATGGATCATAGACCATGACTTGCAAGCCTGTTCTTAAATATCCTGGTTCTTTTTTTATTTAAAAGCATCGGAAGTAACCAGGCACGTACATTTTACAGTATATGTAAAACTACAATAACATAAAACAATAGAGGTTGGATCCTGGAACAGGAAAGAACAATAGGAAGTATCATTCATATTCCTCGAGAAAATTAGGGGGAAATTCAGGAAATGAAAATGCAGATAGACACACAATTGCCTCTTACGTCTCCATATTTTATGAACTCAATTGAAAACAAGCAGCAGAGAGCAAGATATTAACTCCTAGGGCCTGTTTGGTTGCATAGAGTACGTAGGAATTGAATACATACGAATTCATGCCATTAGTGGTTAAAAATGAAGACCTAAGGTGAATATGCGAAAATGACCATCAGATAATGTCCCCTTTAGTGGAAAGTGAATCAAGGGAAGATGGGAAATGAATACCCAGCCACCGCCCTAGAAATTCAAATCCCAGGAAAGTCAAGGTCCTATCTACATTGCTACCTTGTATTATTTATCCCTTACCTCATACCATTCACCCTTCACCTCTTTAAAAATCCTCCGGTGGAGCTTATTTGACTATGAATTCTATGTATCCAATTCCTATGTATTTTAATACAAACGAATAGGTCCTTAAGGTTCAAGGCTTGCCCAATAAACGGTAATATTTTCTGGAATCAGAAAAAGAAAAAAAATGCAAAAACTAACTATAAAATGTGAGTGGGATAGTCGACCATTGCTAACAGTCCATGCTTAAGTTGCAAACAGTGAAAATTATCATCTGCAATAAAATAAAACAAAAACATGCATGGAGATATTGACAATAATCAAAGCCACATTTATATGAGAGAGAGGCAGAAGGGAGATGTGATAATATACAGACAAAGTCAAAAAATCATATTGGAAGAAAAGATGACCCTCAAATCTTGAGGAGATAGATGTGATAATATACAGACAAAGTCAAAAAATCATATTGGAAGAAAAGATGACCCTCAAATCTTGAGGAGATAGATGTAGGCATAAATTATAGCCTCCCAAGTGTAAGGTTTATTGAGGAAAAGAGTGACCATACCTACTTAATACAATAATTACTTCTTAAGGAACAATCAGGAAAAGACAATTTAAGAACATATAATCTGAAAAAAGAAAAATAATGTGAAGCCTCCTCATAGATTATCAATATTCATCACCAAGCGCACGATTCATTTCATTCCATACATTCTTCAGGTGAAGAAGAGAGGTTCAGGTGACAAACAAAAGCTTGGAAAAACAAGCTTCAGTAATCAGTGTTAAAACTTCCATTTTAGTTGAAACTTGTAGAAATACCGTTGGCTCATTGGAGGAAGTAAACATGCCATATGCAAAAACAACATAACACAGAGTGGTGATCTCCACAACAATACAACACATTCATTGAGCAGTGTCAGTGCTGGAGTGTATGGCATGGAGAGGAAGAAGATGATAGGCCAACTAAGAGTGTATTGTGATATTTCTTAACAGTGTGCCTGAATGAGTCCTTCGTTTTAAGAGATACATGCAGGCAAATACTCTTCATAAATAATTTCATATTAAAATGTAAACTATGACAGAAAGCAAGTTTGGTCTAACTTGGAATGATGACATAAATGGGCATAGGAAGTTTAGGCAAATGCTTGAAAAAACTTTTCTTAAACGACATCCTTAGACTCTGTTTTGGATTTTTGTCAGCATTGAACTTCAAATTGGAATGCACCACACTCAAAATTTCTTCTATAATGGTGTCAAACCGTGTTTTGATTTTCTCTCGGCATTGAACTTCAAATTCGAATGCAATCCACTCCACGGTGAGAAGGATGCCCGTAATTGAAGGGAATATTTACAAGTAATTTAACAAAAAATTACAGGTTATCTACAAGTAATTTTACAAAAACCATAGATTTTTTTCTTAAGAATTCAGTTAGAAGCACATGAAGACATAATACTGGCAGAGACAATGAGCTTGATAGGTCAAAAGATGCATTATTAGAATCTCATACTAGAAAACGGTCAAGCAATTTAAGTAACAACCTAAATATAATGTAATCAGACACACCAAAAGAAACAACAAATGAAAGGTTGCTTTAGTTCCTCTTCCTCAACAAATATTCCATCTTAGATGGATTTCTGACGTGGATATTGTCTGAACTGAGAAGCATAAATAACATAAATGAACCATAAATTCTCTCTTCACAGAAGAAAGTCAATTGATTGAGGCACAGACACCTAAGTATGGAGGGTTCATTTGACCAACCAAATAGTAGGGGGCAGATTTCATGGATAGATATGGGGTCTCAATGAAGTGGTCAACAAAGAACAAGAAAGAAAGAGGTACGAGAGCTGGGGCTAAAATGACCTCAAAAGAGAGATGAAATTGAATACATATGTTTCCATAGCAAGACAGTCACCAAAACAATCAGCTGATTCAAAAGACAGATTTTCTAAAAGAACAAACAACCAAATTAATTTGAGAATACATGCTTCCATAATCTTTAAGCCTTCTAAAATCCACAGTACAATACATGAACATGTAGCAGTTCACAGAATAAAAATGGAGGGTAAACACAAGAATCATGCAAAAAAAAAAAATTTTTTTTTTCTTCTTATCCAATGAATCATTATATTATTGAAACGAGCTGGGAAGGCTGAAGAGAGTATTATTTGATTCTGGATCCTATGGACACACCCAAAATTCATAAAAGGAAAAAAATAGAACAGCACAGGTCCTCCTCTTGCATAATCAATATGACACTAATCCCTGAAAATAGAAGAAGAAGATAATGAGGATGATGATGAAGAAGAGGAAGAAGACTCACTTGTAACACCACAATGATGGCAAGGTCCCTGCTTTCCCATGTCTTCTTCCTTTCTTAATCTCCCAGCAAAATCAAAAGATAAGAAATATAAAAAAAAAATTAAAAAAAATACAAGATACCCA
The DNA here is from genome assembly GCA_003546025.1 of Camphora micrantha. Lineage (NCBI taxonomy): Eukaryota > Viridiplantae > Streptophyta > Magnoliopsida > Laurales > Lauraceae > Camphora > Camphora micrantha. Next base: position 22,201,795 of record QPKB01000006.1, on the reverse strand, counting down.
CTACCTTATTGATAAAAATGAGTCAAAATTGAAAATATTTTACAAAAATTCTCTACAACCCATTTTAAGCATATGGTACTGGCTATGGAAGTTTCTCTGCAAAACCCCACACAAGAGTTGCAGAAACAAAGCCCAACACCATAAATAATAAAAGACTAAATTATAGATGCTAAACTATGGAAAAAAAATTCACAGAAAACAGCAGAATCCAGCCAAATTTCTACAGATTGAAATTCAGAAATGGGTTCTTAGTTGGGAATCTGTACAACCCTTTGAAAAAGAGATGACTATTCAAGAAACCAAAATCATGAAGGTTAAAAATGAAGGGGGTCTTCTATGTCTTCTGTATATGGAGTAAATGTGCAGTTTTCATTGGAGTTGTTTATTTTATGTAATCTATACAGAAATCACCATCCCCCTTTCTCTTACTTTTGTGAAATGAAATCCATGATGGAGATTGGGTCAGGTGAGAGAAATATTAGATATATCCTCTTGACCCTGGACTTTCCTCTTCTGATAATTTTATAAAAAGAAAAAAAATTTGGAAAAAACTCAAATGTAGAAAAATAAAATAGTGTTTTTTTCTCATCTTCTCTCTTCCCTTCACTTTCTTTATTACTGACTGAAACTTCATACCATGTTCTGTGGATGTACCCAACATCCACCAATCCAAATAAAAAATAATTGTAGTCAATCCACACCTTCTAAATTTTGGGCCTCAGCCACACCATGGATGAGTGGGTACTCCTCATTCACTGGTACTTTTGATTTTTACTATTCAAGTTTGATTCCCAACTGCATCCCTAAGATGAGGAGTGGACTTATTTATCTCAATCCAAAAGATTATATTTACCATTGGATTGAAGTGTTCAGGTGGATTGATTTAACTACCCCCATCTAAACATTACCATCTAAATTTTGGCAGGTGCCCATTTGCTGAGGAGAAATTCATCCAACCATTCAAATTAACCATAATGGGCCCCACACCAGAGATCTCTGCTGGACTCAATTGCATTTTGTGATTTGTCCATGTACATGGGATCATTGGTCTAATAAAAATAAAGAAATGTTTACAAATTGAAAAGAGATTGAGAAAAGAAAAAGGAAAAGCTTTCCTTTTGGTGTGTTCTTCATAAAAAAAGCAGTAGACAGGATCAATAATCAATGTCCTCTTTAGTCTTCAAAGGGTAAGCAATAATCAATCTCATTAATCCACACACACACAATGTAGTAATGTACCACCCAAATCCTGACAGTCCAACCAGAGACCCCACTGTAAAAAAAAATAAATGGGGTCATGATCTTTCTATTTATGGCCAGACCCATGATCTAAACGGTCCAGATTCAGTGTAAACTCACAGAAATCCACCATGAGATTGAGGTGTAGGGGGTACATGATGGAGTCAACCATTCAGAAAAAAATACTTAAGAACTCCTTTTGAAAAGAAGTTTTTTAAATTCAACATTATGGACTGAGAGGTAATTTCAAACAAGTGGTGGGCCCCGGAGTGGTCATAACTGCTTGGCATTTGGTCATGACTCTTCTTCCTTGTGCCACCCCTTTATTGCTGATTTCATACATCACGGGTAGAGAGAAATACAGTCTACCCACCTTATCTTCGGTACAATGTTTTTATAAGACCTGTATCAAGCCGTCCAATCACGGGGGCCCCACCACAATCAATCTATAGATAAGACTATAATCAGTGGACCACAAAAAAACTTTAAGAACCCACCCACAATCACAGACATTGTGTTTGGGAAAAAAGTCTCAATTCAATTAGATCAGACTTTCAATCAATGGATGGGTTATAGATGAACGGCCAGGATGAGACTCAATTGATTTTGTTGACTTGATGATTGTTGGGGCCACTGTGCTAAGGACAAAGCCGGGTGGTGGTGTTTGGGGGAGTTTTGGGTTTTGTTTACGGAGGGTTTCCAATCCCTTGGGTTGGACTATTCCCTCCAGATCATAGTTATTAATTTCGTTTCGTTTTGGCTGAAATGGCCGAAATTTTTCGTTTCGGTTAAGTGGCCGAAACTTTTCGATTTGAATTTCGGTTAATCTCAGCCGAAATTCAAAATTTCGGCCGATTTCGAATTTTACCTAATTAAAATTTTTCTTTACTTTTTTTACACACATATATTTTGTATTTCTTATATTTTCACATAATATAATTTCAAAAAAATTACTATACTGGATTAAATCTATATTTATTATTTTTTCTTTTTTTTTTCACTTATATATGTATATATATTATGTTCATATTTTCTCCGAAATGTAATTTCGAAAAGTTTCGGTAAAAGTTTCGCTAAAATCTCGAATTGGCCGAAACTTTTCATTTTGCGGACCAGAGCGAAATGAGATACGAAACGATATTAACAACTATGCTCCGGATCCATAGAGAAACCATATAAAACTCCTGTGGCCCTTTAGTGGTAGCATAAGTGGACTCAACCTTCAATTTTTAAAGAGGGGGGAATCGAGAGTCGATGTCAAAACCTCTAACTCCGAAAGAGGGAGGAACCATGTTCGTGATTACTCGGCAAATAATGGACGAAAGGGGTGTTAATCAATCTATGTTGGAAGAAGGTCTGATCTAAGTAATTGATGCCACTTGTACGGTGGACAGAAGAGGTAGATGAGATCATTCTTCCCACTGGGCCTTTCTTTTATTTATTTATTATTATTTACTTATTTTAAAGTTGGCCGTGCAAATCAGGTGGAGAAAGAGAAAGAGAAAGAAACGAGCGTGTCCGGTACAACCAAAGACGTTTCTAGAAAACAACGAAAGGAAGGGCCTTTCAACCTCACAATTACAAGCCCTCTGTTTTCATTTGAACCTCCAAAATGCCCCTTCACCAAGAACAACCACCCATGTGGGTCCCACTTGCTTGAGTCCCAATCCTTGAAGAGTGCCAAAAATTTAGGTATCCAATTATTCTAACCTCTAATTGAATGCCTTTCAGAATTGGACAAATTCCAGCCCTTGGATAAAGTGTCTTTTTTTTTTTTTTTTTTTTTTTTTTTTTTTTATGATCAAGCGAGGGTGAATAAAAAGTCTGATCACTGCCAAAATGGGGGTTAGTTTCAATTCATTTAGGGTTTAGTTTATGTGGGTGGGGGTATAATTGATCACAAGTGGGCCCACACTTTTCCCCTGTTAGTGTGTATAGTTAAATGGATTTGGACAGTAGGTCACTATTTTAGTCATCCATAGGTTCGCCCACTAAACGAGGAAGTGGATGGTCAATTGAAAATATTGTGCCTGAATGGGTCATTCATAGTGAATCATATTCAGGGAGGGCCTGTATAGGAATGGATGAGATAGGAAGGTCACATCAAGGATTTTTTTATTTTATTTTTTTTTTTTAACTGAAGGCATTATCTAAACCAAATAGAAAAAAAAAAAAAAATGTCCCCGAACACTTTTTTTTTTTTGTTTTTTCTATGTCGGCAATGTCACAGCCTTTTGATCAGACTAATTCCTACGAGCATAGGGGGAGCGGATAAATCTCTATGATCCCAGTATAGTCGCACAGTTTCGAACGCTCAATCTTTAGGAACAAACTTTGGCCATAGGCCAACTGAGCTATCCCTCGGAGTTCTTGAAGACATTGATTTAACCGACGTAAATATTTGGGGTATTATTTTTCCTAAATATAATTAAAAGCCAAGATTTGAATGATCAAAATCTCCATATTTGAGGTTTTTCCCATTTATTGGTAGTCCCATCAAATTAGGGATGCAAGCGGGTCAATTCTAGGCTAGTACTATATCAGACTGGGAGCTAAAACAGTTTTTTAAAGGATAGTTTTGATTCCAGCTTGGAATTTGTTTGTTAGTTTTGAATCCGATTCCAATAAGAAGATAAGGATCCGATTGTAGAAAGGATTCCAACTTCCTTTTTATTTTTTTTTTTTTCTTTTGTTTAAAATGGGGGTATTATTCAACTTATAAATAGTGCATCAAGTCTATTGTTTCTAAAACTAAACAAAAAAAGATGTCCAACCAAAGTTGATTTTGAGTTACAACTTGCAATACTGAATACCCATATCTAACCTTTTTTTTCCCTATGTATTCTTATTGATAGAAGTACAAAATAGAGCATCTGAGATATGGAAAAGGTATGGAAAAACAGTCGAGTCCCCGGTCCATAGATTGAAACCTATATGGATCCAGAATGAACGCCCTCTATCAATTGGATTCTAATTTGGATTATGAATTTATACTCATTTATGAATCGAAATCTAAAACAGATTTCAAATCCAAGTTTTATGGACTAGAACCTCCGAATAATCGGAGAGTCGAATATCCGTTTGCATCGCACAAATGCAGTCTGCTCGTAAGCCTCATAAGCTCAGCTGTGGCCCAAATTGGAGTCCTTTTAGGCAGGCTTGGACATGCAGTGGGTGAGACAAATGAATATGATCAAAATGGTGCACTCAACATAAAGATATGGCCCATCATTTGATATGATCTGCCGATATTTCATTACATAGCTGACAAGTGTTGGATTTGTTGATTTGTCCATGGACATGTTTGGATGCTTACATTTTTACTTATTACATGAAAATAAGTGTAATTCATACCAAAGTTGAGAAAGTCATTTCTTCCAACTAATTTCACCTTACTTTATGTCTTTATTTACTTTTGAGTATGGATGGAAAAACATGAAATAGGGGATAATGGAAAACGAGGAAGAGAGCATGCAGTTACCATTTATTCTTAAACCTTTACTTATAGACTAATAAATTGGTTTGTGACTAATATTTAGATTTTTTTTTTTGGTCACTTTCTTTATAGAAATTATTTTAAAAGGACTTGTGTAAACAAAAAGATTTTGTGCATCTTCCAGTTTTAATTGCTTTTAAAGTCATGTTGTAGATGTAATAAAATAACAAATTGAGTCTTCACCATCAATCATGGCCAAAACCTTGACCTATTGAATCTTCATCATCAATCATGGCCAAAACCTTGACATGTTGGAAAATACAAATTATTGGTTTTGGCTAAGTCTTATGTCATATTTAGCAATCAAATCTTCACAGATTTCTCATTAATTTTTCACGAAGTTGTGGAAAATTTGTATTTTGCAATTATAAATCCGAAAGGATCATAAGTTAGTCGTTTTTTCGGGTTTTTTTCAAGTCCGACCCGTCCCATAGGACTTGAAGATCTTGTTTTTGCCAATTTACACATTGATATCAATTCTTTCAGCTATTCATAGCAATATAGATCAATATCAATGTGGAATTCTCAACTACACAAATCCTCATTTTATGAATCCCTGTGTCGAGGGCAGTAAAGAAATCCTCAAATCTATAGATTCCTCATATATATTACTAAATGTGTCTTTGAGCTTCTTGTATTACCTACAATAGTGATTCTAGGAAATTTTCATTGTAGGGGCCACTACCTTTTTTTTTTATTTTGCCCTTTAGTCTAAGGCAATGATGCTAATAATTAGCGAAATTTTCTTCAATCCGAATGCTAAAGAGGCAGGTCCCCCATCAAACTACTAGGATCCCAAAATTTACAGCGCTGAGCGTGACAATGAGGACCTTCGAATGCAAGATCAGAACGTTTGCAAGAGAGAATTTCCTATAATAAAAAAAATAATAATAAAAAGTGGCAATGATCATTTAATTGAAACTATGAATATAGTCATTGAGTGAGAACAAATGTAAAACGAAATCAAGGAGTTGATGATGATAATCGAAATATCATACAAGGCAGGGCAAAATAAATTTAGCTAATAAAACATGAGGGTTATTAACAGTGTTAATAGAATTATTGAAATGTTGGTGGTCATGTTGCTTCTAATATTTATTAAATACATGAGAGTATAGATTATTCCCCCATTGTTCATCCTATCAGACACCAACAAACTCTATCATATCTAATAACAAACTCTATCTTATCTCTTAAGATAGATAATTGAAACAACATATTCTTATCAATAGGAGGGCCTAGAGAGGGTATTTAACAGTCAGGCCTCTCTTGATACTTCTGCTTTTATATATTGTCCAAACCAGCAATAAGTGAAAAAGTAGAACCTGAAAGTGATGAGATACAGATATGCATGTTCTTCTTCTTGTCATTATTATAAGAACTTAGTAGGCTATACATGCCTTTTTTTAATTTTTTTGAGTGCACCCTTCTTTTATACTTTTTCATGGGCTCATGAAGTGATAGATACATGGATATGCATTCTTTTTTCTTTTTTTTTTTCTTTTTTAAAGTTTTTTTAGTGCACCCTTCTTGTATACTTTTTCATAGGTTTATGAAGTGATAGATATTCCATTGTTCTTTCTCAATTATGTTATAACCATTATTTTCTTTCTTTTCTTCTTTCCACAGGGTAAGTAGGATGTAGACCTGACATTTTGAGCCTGAATTCCTAAACAAAGTGGCTCAAGATTTGACCCTGAAGCATCTTCTTCATTAAAATACAGTTCCCCTGACACTCCTAGGTGTTGAAGTTTCCTTTGGTAAAGTCATCCAATCCAAATATGGCACATGAACAGCTGAGCCACTGAGCCATGTCACCGTCACAACATGACTCATGCCAACCATTACCCTCCCCATGGATTGGATTGTAGAAGTGGTTTTAACCCCTTTTTAGATTCTCCAGAAGACTGGTGTACTTGTGGACTCTATGGACACAACCCATGTATTGTAAGAATTGTATAAATACGCATATACTGAAAGAATTGTAGAAAATAAACAGGCATACACCCAAAGAGAGAGAAAGAGAGATCACTTTTGCGCTTGTGTGACGAGCAGATTTCATAATAGAGGAAATTTGCTCTTATTTTTCGTTCAGTCCACTATTAGTTCTTAGTTACAATACATTTTCCTCGCAGAGAAGGAAAAAGATAAACCGACATTCTAGGAAGGATTTCAATTTCCCATGAAAATTATAGGAATGCAAGATTGCTATCTCGCGTAATCCCATGGCAACCAAAATCCATATATCATAAAATCCTCTTGTTGTACAAACAAATCCAAAGGTTAAAATGATATCGCACTTGAAACATCAGAGTTGAGAAAAATAGGATATATTTTTAACCAAACAAATTAAGTGGGGCCCAAATCAATAAGAGGCTAAGAAGGAGATAATGAATTGATGATACCATCACAAACATATAACATACCATTGCTTTTCTCGTGAGTTCTTTCTTTTGTTTTTTTGGATAAAGCCATATCAATTTTTATTAAAAGCCAATTAAGAGATTAGATGCTTTCCTCATACATGCTATACAAAAGGGGCATTGACTCTCCTCTAGGCATATAAAAGTTAATGAGAAATTGTAGGCAATGAAAAACTATCCATCAAAGCATTGCCAAACCCTTCTCTCTCTCTCTCTCTCTATATATATATATATATATATCATGTAGTTGTCCTGATTTTCTTGAAGAATAAAATTATCATTGGTTATATTACTTTCTAATATTTATAGAGGTTTTTACGAAAAGAAGCCTCAAATATCCCTATACTTCCAAAAGCATTTTCAAATACATGTAATGCACAAAAGCATTTGATATCGATGACTTCATTTTTTTCTAAACCAAATTTCCCTTCACTTTATCTTTCGCGAGTTTGAGACATGACACTCTAGGGTTCAAGACATGACTTGCAAATTCGGACATAACACTAACAAGCTTAAGATTTGGTATCCATATATGTGCCCAACATTATTCATGAGTTCGGATTTCCCACTCAATTCCATTCACCAACATCCTAGAGCATTCATTAAGCTTCTCTATCATGTTAGATTGATTTATATTTTCTATAAACTCCAATAATGTCCTTATTCTGATGTATTGTTACTACAATTAGTAGAAAATCAGCTCAAACTTATAAGAATCCAGTATAACCCCACCTGAAACTTTCTAAGGGACATGACTGTCTTGTCAAGCTCAAGAATATACGAAGTGAGGGTTGAATAATCCCACCGTGACTTTGTTTAATAGTTAATGTAATCACTTTGACCCTACTTTTAGTACACTTTGTGGAGATTGTGCTCTAGAGTCTAGAATGCTATCCCATTTTCACTTTGGAGTATGAATTGAATATTAACATGATTAAGTCACGATATCAAAAATTAACTATTGATGTCTAGTATCAATTCGTGTTGTCGAAAAGAGACACGCAAGTTCAATAATTAAAGTTTTCTTAAATAGGATACATCCAAGTGTCTTGGGTTTGACTAACAAATTTGGAGCTGAAGTAACGATTTTTGTGAGCGTATGAGTTGAACTATTCCATTGTGAGTTTGTTCAATAGTGAATATACTCATTGTGACCTTTCTTTTAAGATAATCTGTGGAGATTTTTCTCCAAAAAAATGAAAAAAAAAAAATAAAGAAAACCAGCCATTTCATTTTTAGAAAAAGTACAAAAAATCATGCTCCTCTCCATTCCCTATTCGTAATCTTACTTTTGCAACAGTCTATGGAGGATCATCTATAAAGTTGAGGATACTTTTCTCCATATTTCTCACTTTAGGATATAGGTTTAAAATAAACATTAGCTATTCACAATTTCCATACTAAATTAGCGAGTTTGAGAGTTGAAGCAAAAATAATAAGTCGCGAAATACTTCAATGAGCAAATGTGGTCAAGTCTCGATGTCGCAAGTGATAAAGTAAAATGGCAATTCGGTCTGAAAATAACTGAAGTCTACGGTATAAGATGCTTTTGGGCATTAAATGTATTTGATGATGCTTTTCGAGGTATAAGGATATTTGAGATTTCTTTTCGCTAAAACCCCTATTTTTTATGTTGAAAAGTTAAAAAAGTAGAATCAAGTATATGAAACAATGGACTTGGTATGGTAAGTAAGATATGTTGAACTTATGTCCTATAAGGGCTTGTTTGGTATCTCTACTCTTTTTTTGATAGATCCATCTAAAATAGATCCATTAAAAAAAGAGCCATAAAAAAAAGAGGCTAGAATAAAAAAAAACGCGTTCGGTAATGTACAAATTTATTTTAAATACACCACCTCTATATTTTAAGACCCAAAAGCTCTATTTCTCATCTGCCTACTTTTGGAGCATTTAGATTTTAGAGGATTTGGCTCTAAATGTCTAAAGCGGAAAGAGTCTAAAATCTTGTGCCAAACGCTCTAATTATTCAAACCTCTGAACGATTTAGACATATAGAGAAATAGAGGCATGAAATAGAGATGCCAAACATGGGCTAAGTATCATATGATATTGAGCACCGATACAAGTGTCATATGGGTGCGGTACAGATACGTTGGACATGTACAAATATAGGTTATAATTATTGGTTAATAAATATTGCAAGGTAGGAGCTTAGGTCTAGAGTCGCAATATGTGTGGGCTAATATCAAGAGAGATGTTGGATCTGAATCTCTATGAAACGTTCTCCCATTTGGACGGGTGACATTGTTACTTGGATGAATCCTTGGATATTGCCATCCTTAGTCAACAATTTAACTCATCTAACTCTAACTTCTACACACCTGGATCATTTCCCAAAATTGTTACACCATTCAATTCAAGAATCCATTACCCTAAAAAAGCTAAATTCCTGAAGTAAGTTTGCTATTTCTGAATTTGTTCTTGCCCCTTGTAGTTTGCATAAGGTAACTTGCATTGGCCGTCACCATTTCAATATAATAATCTTTAATAGGAATCTCAGAAAGCCATTTTAGCTGGTTCAAAACATAGTATGTACCTTATTTATTTGAGACATTTGGTGTTTAAAACAACCTATCAAGATGTGGCCCCCTTTTAGGGTTTTGAAATGAATCTTTTAACCAAACCAACAAAAATAAAAAAAATAAATAATAATAATAATAATTAGAATTCTAGCGAGTACTACTACTATGGAAAAATACCTTACACCATTCACAACTAAGCAGAAAGGAGACTGCTCCGATTTTCCAATCATCCCTGTGGGGCCAACATGGATGCATGCCAATAGTTAAGGACGAACCCAGATCCCCTGTTTCAACCCCCTGTTTCAACAACCCACTTGCAATTAAGAGCTTGCAATTAGTGGCATCGAAATAGAAGAAACAACATTCCCATGTTTTAACGAAACAGGGGATCCGGACTAGTCAAGGACAGGTAAGGGGACAGAGAGGTCTCATCGTGGATTAGGTTTTCGCTGAATCAGTCAATCGAATCATTTAATCACTTGATTTAAGGGTTATATAGTTTAATGGCTTTCTAAGTTACATGTGGTTATACTTTATTTTCAGAAGGGTGAGGATTAGAAACCATCAACCAACAAAAGTATGAAAACTGATTGGATTCTTTCACAATGTTTATCTAACCTCTTGATTTTCTTATGAAAGTCATGTGAAAACCTAAATTGCCCCCCTTCAGCATCAAGATTTTCAAAACTCCCATCTTCTAGAATTCATAATAAAGTTGTTCTAAAAAAAAAAAAAAAAGTAGCAGCATAAATAAGACAGACATATGTTGGCCATTACAAAACTATTTTGGCCCTTACCATTGTCCCAAAACCCAGCACTCAAAAAAGTCATCCAAACCATCCGCACAGCAGGCCCCACCACTGATGCCTCATGATGATCAAACACCCTAAATTGGAAGGTCCTAGCCATCATGTCTGTGGCCCTTTCTTTTTAATTTTTCCTTTTGAATGGGTTTTCTTTCCTAACTTTCAATTGCATACTTTTGGTGTTGGGTGGGTGAATTGGTCAATGAAAGAAAAGACTTTGGTGAGCTTCTCAAATCGGTTTCTTGGTCAGATCCAATTTGGCTTTTAGGGTTTTGCATTTATTTTAAAAATAAAGTAGGAGTCACAGGTGGGCCTATGTTCTATTTTCTTATTAGGAGACATTTCCCATCTCCAGCAATGCCCAGGAGTGCCAGATTGGGAGTACATGTGATAATCAATACACAAGCATCACCACCCAACTAATCTTCCCTTTTCATTAATCTACCACCTCCCAAAACACCTCTCTTTTTCTTTGTTGACTACTCTCCCCCCTCTCTCTCATGACCTCATTGCCATGCTCCCTTGTGCTGATCTTGTACCACTTTTTTCTTCAAGCATCTTTGTACTGTTTGGACTGAATTTAATATTATATTATTATAATGGTAACATCTGAGTGGATGAGCTGAAATGGAGCCCACATCATAGAAGTCGCGACACCTGGTCCCAACCACTAGGTCATCTAAGATAAGAGCCCGTGGCACAGCATGGCCACAAATTATTGAGAAATACAGGATAACCCAGTGGCAAGGGCATCTCACTCTCACTTTACGAGGGATTGACCCGGGCACCAGTGGAGCTGGAAAGCCGGGAGAACACTCAGGTAGAGCACTACCGTGAGAGAGTGTACTGATGGAATTACACTAGTTTAGAATTAGGATAGTTTATCGTTCCATAAAAAAGAAAAACTGTTGGTCCAAAAGATGGTCATATTAAATAAAATTGGAACATTTTTTTTTTGGGTAAATTGAATAAAAGTTAAACATATTGTTAACCTGTTGCAACCTAAGCGTCCAGCTGAGGGAGTTTTATGTCCTTGTGAGAGCCGGCTTTACTGCTTAAACTAAGAAAAACTTATTTATTTTAAAAATAAGTCAAGAATAACAAAAAAGGGTTACTTTGCTGATTGGCAACCCCGCACGTCACCAGGCTGCATCTTGATAATTGGGAATGCCACTTCTTCCACGTGTGTGGGCTATTGTTCCGTGGGCTCTATTGGGGGTCCAGCCCTTCGAGGCCGGGTAAAAAAAAAAACCCAAGAATAAGAGAGATTATATACTTCAAATGGGAGAAAAGTGAGAGAGAAGAAAAGGATTATCTCTCTTTGGAGTTAACCACATTCTTCACTCTTTCACCATGGTCATGATCATTGTTAAACCCCGGAGTGTGTAACAGCCTAATTCCTTCAAGTGAGCTTGTGATTGTTTTGTGGCGAGGCACATTTTGGGTAAACTTGAAAGTAAAGCATTAAGTAGCTGCCTAGAACAGAAGAACATTACCCAGGGTCCTAGATCTTTCCAGTCAGATATTTTCATGGTGCTCTATATACAGTAGGACCATTGCTTCAACTTTTGGATTGCGGAATATCAACCCACCTGGGCCTCTCTATGGATCTACATGTACTAGAAGCGAGACCAAACAGCAGATTTTCTGACCCAATTCGCGCACCGCACGACCCAGTGATTCAATCGATTGATCATGACATCCTAATTTGGATGGGGATTAATAAACTCGAGAGTAGGAGATTGGTAGAAAAACTGTGATTTTAATCATATCCACGTTTAGAAGTTTAATGGCATTGGGCCAAAAAAACTAATCCCTTTGAACCACTGAAACACAGCCTCAATGAAGCAGTCTCCAAACATTGATGATTTAGAGCAGAACTACAAAAAGAGGGAAATCCAATCCAGGGAGCGTGCTGTGATTTGGTATCATTTGCATACATTCATGGGTACAAAGATAAAAGGATTGGGTGACATTGGCCCAACCTCAAATAGGAATATGAAAGTTTCCTAGGATGCTATCTGGCTAATAATCACATGGCAGAAGAGTTCGAGCTGCAAAAGGATCTCTTGACACACACCAGCAGACCTGACCCAGATGATTAATCCTAAAAGAGTAAATGGCTTTTCAGAGTCCAGATGCAACTCAATTAACATCTAATGAGGGGCCTCAAAAATAAATGGCCCGAACACACGGCTCATTTTGTGCATGCTGCTGATTATCATGATCATGAAATCAAATTGACATGTAGGGCCATATGTCATCAAAATCTTCATTCCTTTTCCATCCATCCACCAGGCATGTAGTCCTCAACAGTGGACCCGCAAGGTGGATAATACTATCATTTCTTTTGCATAAATTACACATAATTATTTCTTAAGTAGTCGTCAACTCCTTTTTAGGTTAAGCCATGAGTCCTCCTGGGCAAACTGATTCCAAGGATTCCAGCTAGATCTTGCTGTTTTAAAATGCTGGTTCATATAGAGAGACAGATGACTTCTTAGTCACAACCTGGAAAGGCAAATGGCCTTCTGAAGATCACATTTACACCCATACAATATCCCGTTAGCTAACAGGCAGCCCAATCCAAGAGCCATGAACTGGGATTGAGATCCAGCTATGCGGGGTCAGACAGGGTTGTAAAAGGGCTGGGCCTTGTCCAGGCCAGGTATACCCCTACCCTACCCTACCCTACCCTACCCTACCCTCACATATGCTAGCAGGGTCCAGGTGGAGCCAAAGCCCTCATCAGGCTTACACTAGAGTGTTGGAATTTTGAAGTTGGGTCCACTGGATTTGTGAAGATGGCTATATAAAGGAAATTTCTGCCATTGGATGCATTCTAGCATCCAACAGCAGTAGCCTCCCGAGTTAGCACTACACTTTTGTGCGGATGGTTCCAATGTAAATATAATCAGGTTCTATCCCACCCTCGGGCTTTAGGCACGAGAGAAAAAGAAGACATTGATTTTGTGGGCTTTGGCAGGCCGGGTTGCACCCCTCATCAGGGTCCGGATTGACAGGACACACAAAAAAAGCGAAATTTCATTGGGGCGTTAAGCCTAACAAGTGTTCCTGTGTACATCTCTGCCAACCACCAATTTTTTATATGCATAAATGAGCATCCATCCCACCACCCCACAACATGACTACACATTAATTAACCCAAGGTTGCAATGATGAGCCCCTTACAATTGTGCTTGGGCCTCGTCATATATTATAAATGAACATTTGTCAACTCATGTTTTCTGATCTGTTCTCATGTCAAAAGCTGCGACGGGCAACCTGGCCATTCTACTCTACCAATATATTGGCTCCTCATGTTTCCATGAACATATACTTTAGGCTGCTGCAGCTGTTGTAAAAAATGACAGGTTATTTACTCAGCATGTGCAGAAACCATAGATTGCTGTCATCATTGAAGGTCATAAGAAAGTGATTAGGCATCTCACCAATAAAATGTGTGGGAAGTTGACTAGGAGTCTGACCCTTGAAAATCCATCCACCGCAAATAAGCACCTGAATCCATCGATGTTGGGATGCTCGCTGTGACACGGTATGAGATTAAAAAACTCAGATCATGGCTGCTAGAATTAGAGCTTGATTAAAGATTTCATTCCATACATGTTATTTCTGCATTGAAAAGGTAAAAAATAAGGAAGCATCATCATAGTCCTAGCCATCTGAGGTTGGCATTATGAGCCCCTTTCCACTCATCCAAAAGAAGAAATCCAATATCATTACTTTATTCTATGTTCTTGTCCATGTGTGTGTGTGTGTGTGTGTGTGTCAATATAAGTGTGCGTGTATTATATTTCTAACATACCATGCATGTGGCGTATATAATAAGGATGCCCCACCAAGACTTCTGTGAATTGTCCGTCAATATAAGTGTGCGTGTATTATATTTCTAACATACCATGCATGTGGGGTATGTAATAAGGATGCCCCACCAAGACTTCTGTGAATAAATGTAATCAAAGGAGGAGAGAGAAAGCACAACCACCACACACAGCACAAACCCTAAACTACAAAGCCCAGCACCATACAATGCAAACAAGCTGTTACTAAACAGAATCTGGAGGGAGTGGAAGCATCAAAGGAGAAAATATGTCATTTTCTAAAGCCAATGCCACTTTTATGACTTGAAGCATCAAAATAATTCCATGGTTTAGACAAGCCATGAGAGCTTCATCCTAAGTTTAGATTTGTGCAACTAAAACTTTATACAGTGAGGAAGATTGTCGAATGCTCCAAAAGTTTAGGCCTTAGCAGGCTTATTCATTTTCATTTCCATATGCTGGCTTGACAAGCAAAAGTTACAAGTTAACTTGAAAACTTCTCCCACTTGGTTCTTGTAGCATCTTCTCCTGACAACGTCGAAAAGAAACATTGCTAGCCCCATTCAAGGTAAAAAGACGGGGTTATTTATTACCTGTCCTGTTTCCCAGTATGATTTGTGTAATGCGTACCAATCTTAGCACAAGGTGGGTGTGAAAAGACGTAGAAAAGATTTATGCACCGGCAGCATGTGTGCATTTATATGATAAATACAGAAGGATACATCACTATTTTAAGAGGTAAATCACCTTGGTCAGCCAAGCAACCTATACTATATTGCTATGTAAAATGAAACAAGGTGCTATAGGGTGGCATGTCAGGCACAGGGCAATGTACCTAGCAACCAATGTATTCCTGGGCAAACTCTCATTTACGTTCTATTTAATGACGAGTAAGTTGCTGCATGCAAGGTAAAGGTCTGATTATCCCTAATAACACATTGGTTCATGCAAGGTTTTGAAACTCAGGCTCGGGGTGCCACTTGGTCACCCTCAAGTCGACTTGACAGCCGAGTTAGACCGAGCTGCACACAGTCCAATTAAAGCTTTAAAAAAATGTTTAAAAAATTATAAGAATTCGTTAAAAAAAAGTCCTTTTAAGTGTAGAATTAAGGACTTGTGCTCTATTAGTTTTTGATGAATCCAATTAGTTATGGGCAGCTGGTGCCCAAGTCCCATAGTTACACGGTTGATGTTTTGTTGACTGATATGAATCAAAGCCTTGGATCGTCCTAGAAAATGTGTTTTGATCTCCAAAAACTCTCTCATTGGTTGCTCACACACATTCTCCAAGGGTGGGAATGAAACACCATTTGCAAGTTATAAGAGAACTCAGCCACACATGTGGGAGGGACTCGCTCAGGAGGGTCAAGACCAGTTTGACCCAGACAGCCAATTTTAAGGACCATAGGTTCATGATAAACATAAGTAATACTACAAAATGAACAGGACAGATTAAGAGTTTTCACTAAAAGCGATGTCATGTCCTCGTCATATAAGATCAAATACAGCCAAGAGTTGTAAGAGAAAACTCACTTTACAAGGTAAGTGAAATTTCTGCGGCGAAATTCTTTCATGTCAATCCCTTCTTCTTTAGAATACCTGAATGTTTTGAGAACGCTGTTTATTAGATATTCGAGTGCAGCAAAGGAACAAAATGGGCCACCTCACTAAAGCATTACACAAGGTACTCTTATTGTTGAAAAAACATGAATTACAATCAACCCACACTGCCTGCTGTAAAATACCTCCATGGCAAGCTGTTTTCACAGAAGCGGGAAATCCCATTGATTGCTGCAAAGGAATCAATGTGAACCCACAGATCTGTAGCATTTCCACTATGACCTACAGAAATTGAATATTCGTCAGAAATCCCCAAAATACAAAATACAACCAATCATCAAGGAGATACAGATAATGAAGACACGCATCATTTTAAAATCTGTATATGGATCAGTATTAGAGCCCACGTAGAACAAAATAACGAAATATAAAGAAAATCATTTTTTTTTTTTTTCTCAAAATGCACTGATCGGGAAGTACTTCTCATGACAAATTTAAAACCTGCAACAACTAGTCTACTGCAAGCACAATTGAGTACATGTTTATACCCTGAGAATCGAGAAGTATGTTGGATGGACTAGAATCTTCAGAAATTTAGGAGCTACTTGGAAAAATGTAATAGCTTCAAAATGCCTTCAGGTAATTTAAGTAAAAGAATATAAAGCTATATCAGACACTCAGAATATAAAGCCTCAGAAGGATTTCCATAAAAAATCATTGGTACATGTCTGGTCTTTTCTACTTCCTTGCTCCAAGACCTGAATAACGTATATCAAGCTTCTTCCATGTAAATACATTACCAAACAGGCATTTGGGGCTTCTAGAAATTGACTGCTTGAGGAAGTGGATTTGTAGGTATTTCAATGGAATACCAGTAAATGACACCTTCCATTTTCCATAAGCAGCCTCTTAATTTTAAGAAATCAAAAGGCCAGATGGTTGAATGTTTTCTATATCACAGCCAAGAACATGTCGAAAGTAGAAATAAACCCTGCAGCAGGTCATTTACTGGATATATAGCACGAGCAAATGATCTCAAGGTTTGATATCTGTGTATGAATGTTGGAAACCATCCATAAACACCTACATGTGCAACATAAGAACCCTTGAAACAGAACTCATCAGAACTCAGTATTATCAACAAGCTGAGTCATGTCAGAGCTTGAGCTCTGCTCATGTGCTAATCCAGCCAAGCCTGAGCTGGCTCAATTAGATCACATGCTCAGCTTGACCAACAGCCGGTTTGGCCTGGCCTGGTCAAGCTCAGATTGTTAGGGGCTTGGCTTGAACTTGAGCAGGACTAGACTCATTGAATTTTTGGATACAGATACTATATATACTATATTGTATTTATTTATATATGCAATATTATTTTCAAGTGGGGCCACATATGATAAATGCACTTGTAATATTATATAAGTTTCATATATGCATATATGATATATAATATTGGAGGACAAATCAACCAGAGCTCAAGCTTGGCTTGGCTTGGCTTGGCTTGGCTCATTTATAATTAAGGTTAAGCTTGGTAAGTGAAGTAGTGAACCCACCTAGCTCGAGCTGGCTTGTCAAGCTTGACTCAAGCTCAAGCCAAACTTGAGCTTTGGTCACTTGATCCAAGCATAAGCTTGGTCAAGGTCAGCTCATTTACATCCCTACATGTTGAAATTGATATATAACATGTATCATAAACAGACCGAGAACAGAGAGCTTGATTGTCACTTTGTCAAGGAGTGAGAAACAGGGATTTAAGGGTGCAACTTGGTCTGGGTTGGGTTGAGTATTGACTAAGCCCAAGCCAAGCCCATATACATATGGTTAAACACCAAACCCGAGCCTGAGCCCGAGACTCGTTGAAGTCCAAATTGTTAAACTCAACCCAATTTCCAGATATGAAAGTGTGACAAAACCCAAGCCTCAGTCTCAAAATAGATATAACATTAGCAAGCTAAGCCAACAACCAAGCTTGTGCTCTCATTTCAGCCGGATTTTGAGAGATTTTGAGAGAGAGAGAGAGAGAGAGAGAGAGAGGAATAGAATGACCCCTATAATTTTCCAACCAGAATTCCACTTTGTTCCTACCGAAACAGGCCTGTTCTTTCTCTCTCTGTATTTTTTTTTTTTTTTTTCAAAGTTGGACTATTGGTCAAGATATACTTGAAGACCCAAGGATCGATCACTGAGCATGTGTGTGATACCTGAGTTGCCAACACCACTCAACCAAGAGTGTGTTGGCGCAACAGGCCTGCTCTGGCCAAAACAGACACTGTCTATTCTAGCCAAAGCAATTATTTCTTTTTGGGTGGTGGTGGGTTACCACATTCACCACCCCAAAATAACTAGAAGTCATGAAATAAGGGTCATACGACCCCATTTAGGCAATTATATAAGTTATTTTCCCTACAAACACCACTTTCAAACTCAACCCTCTCCATGCTACCCCTTTTCAAATGTCTAGAAAACCTATAATCCCCGAAACCATAAGGGGTGTTTGGAAACAAAATATAAATCACAAATTCTTAGTGGAAAAATGTTTGCTTTGTATAGTGCAGTTTAAGTAAATAAGAACCTCTCAAGTCATTTAGAATTTTACTCATTATTCTTTTTTAAAATGTTTTTTAAAAGATCTGCTTTTCCATTGCATCTCCGAAATGGAACAAATGATGGAAACCTTGGAATGTTCCATTCTACGGCCAAAAAAAAAGGGGCAACAGAATGGAATTGACAACTATAACCATGACATATAATTAGGAATCTAGGCCCAAATCAGGTAGCCGAAGGCTCAACCACAAGCCTGGACTAAATTCAAACTAGCTTCAAAATCCTGGCCTAATCCCAATCCCAAACAAGTTACCATAAATTTCATTTGCATTTGGGAGGAGACATGCAGGCCCAGGCTTGGCCCCACCCGAGTTTCCCTCCTCCGGAGAATTGTCTAAGTTCAAACGCAGTTTGATCATCAAGCTGTGGACTTACTAATGAAAGGAATTTCATAAAGCCAAATTCATCGTGGCTTCTCCAAGATGAGCATGATAGACATTCATGCATCAACTTGAGGAGTTGAGACCTACAAATTTTTTTATTTTTTTTTGCGGTGGGGGGGGGGCGCGGGCTTGGGCTTACTGATTAATTAGTCTTGTGAGGCTTCGTTGTAATTACTGGAAAATTTGTTAAAGTAATCTAATCACAATTGATGAAAGGGTTTTACTCATGCTACTTAGTAATGCATGACAAAACTCTCCTACTCTGGGCTATTTTGTTCCTTCTTTCTTCATCATCTCTCTACTTCTCCTCTAATCTTTTCCATTTTTTTCTTTACATTGCGGGCTTCTATTGTTCTTTTACACATGTATTAAATAAACAAATGTTGGAAAACTTCAATGATCCACTTTCAATGCACATGCGAGGGTCAAAAGATCAGTGAAATTACCTACCTTTTGGAGCAGGTGATCTAGAAAGTGGGGTCCAACTACTTTTTTTTTTTTTTTTGGAAAATGGTGACTGTATTAAGATCAAAAGCTGTACAGTATATAAGTATACTGAACACAAAACAATAACATGGATGGCAATATGTTTTGTGGTGGGCCTTGAAATGCTCAATTAACTCAAAATGATGAAAATACACTCACCAATTTGGTGCAAAGTTTTTAGAGCATAAGCACCAGGGTAGTTCTGATATGACGCCATGAATGTTATCATAGAGCATCCTAGACTAAAACAATGACAACATTAGCAAAAAGAAACCAAATCGAGGGGTTATCTGAGATTTAAAATAATTTTTTGAAACAGAAAAAGGAACGGTCACCCAACCTGCCAAGAAGAGACCCAACCAAGGCAAAGTAAAGCAACTTCCACTCACTTTTCTTCCGATTGTTGTAGCTGAAAAGAATTAATATGAGATATACTAAGCAAGAAAGAATTCTAAATCTAACATAATATTTTGTTTCATTAGACACTAATGCATCTCTCAATCAAATTTAGCCCAGATTTCTTGGGATGGTGGAAAAATGATATGCTGATTTTCTAGCTGATGCATTGGCTGGATTTAAATTATTAAGACAGTGTCAAATATTGAAGGAAAAGCTTAACACATGAAAAGTAAATGGAAGGGTAGAAATAAATCAATTGCCAAAATGCATACTTGACATGTGGGACAGGTTGGAAGAAAGAAATGTATCTCCTGGTGAAAGGAGAGATGATCTGAATTATGCAGTGAGGATTTTTAAGGCAACAATAGCGAGCCTCCAGGAGACACACAACTTCTTGTTCTCACAGCAGAGCAAACACAAAGTGAAGATGGAGTATGAGAATCTGTATCCAGAAGAAACCAAGAATGAGGTCAAATATATATTATTGGCAGTGGCGCTATTTGCAAAGGAGCAAACTTTTCACCTACTCTTGAAGGGATGGATTTCAGTTCAATTCCTAGAAATAAGGCAAGACTGGTCAGAAAGAGAATTCATGGACGATGAGGTCTGGGGGGCCAAAGGATTAAACTTTGCATTTGTTAAGGTTAGATGGAGATTCTTATAATCAAATACTGTGGAAAAGTGGGAGGAAATTCATGGTAGAGGCAAAATGAGCAAAGAGTTGAACATTGTAGCACTAATTTCAGAAGGTAAAGGTTTAGAAGCTCGAAAAGATTTTCAACCCATCACCTCAGTTGGATGTGTCTACAGCTTATTGACAAAGATGGTATTAAACAGAATGAGAGATACGATGTCATAAATTATCAGGCCAACACAAGGAGCGTTGTAAAGGGAAGACAGATGTGGATGGGGACTTAATAGATAACAAGGCAATTAATTTGAAACAGAAGTTAAAGAAAGAAGGATGTTATTCAAGATCGACATGAAAAGAACAAACGTATCGGGAAATGTAACAGGTCACACTAAAAGGACTTCATGGGAAGGTGAAGGGAAGGTGAAGGCACCAGCTAAATGAATTCATCTCATCGATATTGTTCTTGGTGTTGGCAACCGGTCATTGTCTAGACTATTCAAAAATCAAGGGACCTAAAGCAAGAGCGTCCCATCTCCATTTCTTTTCATATAAGTAGCTGAAGGTTTTGGTTTGCTCATAATGGGGTACATGCACCAAAAAAGAGTGGATGGTGCATAAGGAAACCTTCGTCAGGGTCTTTGAGGTCAGTGTTAAGGAATGGTCATGGTGCATCTACATTTCGCAATGACACTACGCTTATTTTTAACTTCAGACTGGCACTGGCCCAAATTTCATTCTCATTGAAGCGGAGCCCACTATCGGATTGATCACAAGCAAGCTACCGAAGTCTAACAGACTAGTTTGTAAGGCAGTAGAAATTCAACTCTCTTTATTAAGCAAATATATCAAATAAATATTCTGATTAGAGAGGACTATGATTCATTGTAATCCAAGTTGATGACCAAAATGCCATATATGCATGTATTCCAATTTAAAGAAATCACTAAAAACACAAGTCTAAATGCTTTTCCTGGGACACCGCATACTCAACACAGGCACATGTAATGCAGGTCTAAATGCTACCTTGTAACACCTCTAGCTTGTGTTTATTTTCCCTGCCACAAACTGATCCTAGTTGTGATATCTTGTGTAAGCCCTTTGCTTTTTTTAATAGTTGCTCCTAGATATCTGAAACCATCTTACTGTGGCACCATGCAGTTTTTCAATTTTTACCAGAACATCTCTACTGTTACAAACCAATGAATAGAGTTGACACAACAATGTTCCCCAATAACCTCAGTCCTGTGGTCCCTTAGAAGTTAAAAGGAAGTTCTATGTTCTACAGCAGCAGCGTTAAAATCACTACCCACCTTTAAAAAGTATATGATAGGAAAAGTTTTGACAGGAATAAAAATCAAATATCCACACATACATTCTGCTTGCCGCAATAGCTGCTGATAAATTGAAGATAGGGATCGAACCAAATATAAAGCGGAGCTCCTGTGGGAAAATAAAAAAAGAGAACATTTTTTATATATATTCATAAATAAAGCCAAAACCAATAAATTAACTAAATTGAAGCTTAAACTACTAATGCAAGACCTTATGTGGAAGTTTTGAGTAAAGTAAAATGAAAGAAAAAACTGGCAGAATGAACCGTAGGATCCTCCTGTCAACTAACACCCCAAGCTGCACAACAAGAAGCACAATGTCAAACAAATATGCTGCCTTACTACTTCCTACGTATTCTTACAAAAAGCAAAGAGTGTGTGTGTGTGTTAATTTGTAATATAAAAAGTTTAAAAATGTATGTATGAAAGATACTGCAGTCTCAGATTCATGACCCCATACTAGTAGAAAGGGGGACTCCAGAAATGCAATTGCCTGGGCTGGTGGATAAGCTCCACTGCCATAGCCGCTCTTCCACATTCCTAGGGACATAAGGAGCTAGAGAAGGACACAAATGCCGCATGCTGACATATTCCTAAACAGCTCAATGAAGACACAGATACGCTTAGCCCAAGTTGGGGCGGACAAGGAGATATTCTGATTGTAAAATCATTTCATTTCTTAGTTTCTTCGGTTCAAATTGTCATGGTCTTTTTCTTTCAGCCCTTCATTTCCTCGACAGAGGGGCTCTGTACATACTATTTCTTCTTAATGGAAGTTCCTTAATTCTCAAAAAAGACAAAGGAAGGGAAGAAAATGATTCCAAGATTATGCAAACTAATATAACAGAAAAGCTTTTTTTGCAGAAAATATTTCTTCATGCTAACTGAAGCTTTCTTTAATAAACTATCTTGCTCAATGCACAAAATTACTTGAACAAGATTGTCCTTTCTAAAGATTGAAAAGTGCAACTTCTTTTAGCAAGCAAGCATATGAAAATGTGAACCAAGATATAAAATGGGAGTTAAATATCATATTTGGGTGCCTCAATTTCTAATCTTACCAAACAAAGAGGATATGCAGCAAGTAAAGAGCGAGGAAGAGCAGAAGTGAAGTACCAGTGAAATGGATGTGTCTGAGCAAAACATAATATTAAAGAAAACATCACCAATTCTATTCACACAATCAAATATAACAGCAAATGAGCAACGGTGTAGAAAAATATATAGAAACGCACTGACCAATTCTATGCACACAATCAAACACAACAGCAAATGAGCGATGGTGTAGGAAACACATGTGCATGCACAAAATCAGGCCACTTTCATTCAATTTATCTTCAATCATTATAACAGCTGTCACCATCATATAGCAGTAGAGGTACTACCCCTCGGCAGTCATACATGTTGGTATTTCTAAAACTTTTGCCAAAACGAAGGTTGAGAATGATGGGCACCAGTGGGTAATAGCATAACGTGGAAAACCTCCCAAATGGAACAATTGAAATACTGCTGTTACCAATTTTAAAGAAAGGGAGGTTGAGAATGTGTTGTGACAAAGCATCAGTGTCGATGATGATGATATTAGCCTTCTCACAAACAAGAAGTTGGAGATGAAAGAAAGAATTCAGTGAGAAAATAACTATGGGAGTTAAAATGATAAGTTTTTCTTGCAGATCCATCATCAATTTAATAGACCCATGATCCAGATCAACTAGAAAAGAGAAATATAGAATTTAGCAACCCGTTAGAGCACAATATAGGGTTCTCATAACAGGAAATAATAAAATCATATTCAGTGTTTCAAGACATGGAGTAGCCCAGCCAGTAGGACAAGTTTGAACTGGAACCGGCCGACCAATACAGGCTTATTCAACCTTTATCTGCTCATTAATCCCACATGCTCTATTTTATTTAACAAAAAAAAAAAAAAAAAAAGGAAGAGAGACTCAAATCTTGGTTGTATTTGAGCACAGCCACCACTGTTCACGTTTTGGTATTAAAGATAAACGTAATTAATTAATACTAGTAACAGTACTAATAATTATGGGAATATCATGCAGGGTTTAGGGTTGAAAACAGGCTTATTCAACCTTTACCTTCTCATTAATCCCACATGCTCTATTTTATTTAACAAAAAAAAGGAAGAAAGACTCAAATCTTGGTTCACCACTGTTCACATTTTGGTATTAAACATAATTAACTAATACTAGTAACAGTACTAATAATTATGGGAATATCATGCAGAGTGACACTCTGATTGGGAAAAACCTGCCCACCAGAACAGGTTGAGTACTAATCCAGATTTTAGGACACTAGGATTTTCACTTTTCTCTCAGAAGAAATGAGGAAAGTTCTCAAAAGGAAGGGAAGAGGATTTTTTTTTTTTTTTTTTTTTTAATATTGAAAAAAGAAAGGGAAGAGGATATGCTATGTTGTATGTTGCATGGATTCTTTTAACTGAGCAATGGCACTAATTTAGACTCATATCTAACACAACACGATGTAAGATTCTTCATAGATTCGTCTATTAGTGCTTTACATTTAGTACACCTCTTTGAAACAAACGAAAATATTGAAATATTTACTACTTAATTATTTGTGAAGGGAAATTTGTGCGTTCCTTCTTTTTATGTTGTTTTTTTATACTATCAACTTCAAAATTAAGATTTCAATTGCAGAATCTATTACACCTGATGCAGGTATTGGATCCCAAAACATGTGCCTGTATTCATGTAACTCCAAGCAACTTAAGCAAATTATATTCCATTACTGTCACATGTTTGCACTCCTCTTAGCACACACCCGATCGCACGCCCACCCACACACATATGTATCACCCTGCTTAGAGCCACTCAACCAAACAAACACATGCACAGCCACACATACAAGTATATCGCAGACATGCATGCACATCTAAACAAATAATTATTTTAAAATAGGTGCATGATCACACAATATATTATGGTAAAACATTATGCAGAAGGAAAATAAGCTATCCAAATAATAAGACACTATATAGTACTATATGAAAGTTTAGTATCGCCCTGCAACTAGAAATTGCACTTCCTGCAAAGGATACACCCCACTCAGAACTCCGATTTAGGACAGAATTAAACCATAAAACCTCCAATTCGGGCCACACTATCCTCTGCCACATAACTGTATCTACCAATAGAGATAAACCTGTATGAAGCCATGGATTATTAGTAAAAACAAATTGAGAAAATGGGAAATAAAACCAAACTTATCATTCAGAATTAAGCCCATAATATGAGAGAGAGAGAGAGAGAGAGAGAGAGAGAGAGAGAGAGAGAGAGAGAGAGAGAGAGAGACCAACCTGCACCTATAAGAGCAGTGCTGATGCAACACTTTAACGCTTCCCATAGTGAAACTGATTTTGTCTGCCACGAATAAGTTCAATAACTTCAAAAACAAAATGAGCATCTGGATAGAAGCTATTACAGGATATATGAACTGAACAATAGAGAAGCTGATG
Source organism: Camphora micrantha (assembly GCA_003546025.1). Classification (NCBI taxonomy): domain Eukaryota; kingdom Viridiplantae; phylum Streptophyta; class Magnoliopsida; order Laurales; family Lauraceae; genus Camphora; species Camphora micrantha. The sequence goes on along the minus strand of QPKB01000006.1, from coordinate 22,176,556 downwards.
AGGAATAATAAAAATACATGGAATGTGACCTTTATTCCAAACAAGGGCAGTCACAAAACACCTCTATTCGAAACAAGGGCAGTCACAAAACATGCATTTAACCTGTGGTTCCATCTTATGCCGTGCTTGGACAATCAGGTAACTTTCTACCCATGCAGATTTTTGTAGATTTGTGGAAGCCCACTTCAACCATGCAGCATATAATATTTATAACAGCAGTATAAAAGAAGGATCAATAACACCACAATTCTGAGTCATCATCCACAATGTGCACTGATATTATTTCATTGTGTGAGTGTGTAGGGGGGGGGGGGGGGCGGGGGCACATACCAATAAAAGGCATAAGCCAACAGGGCCCAGAAGCAACACTGTATCACATCTAAATACAATCGTGGTGAAAGTCTGCCATCCACAAAGCAGAGTATTGTTAGAGTTTATGCAGGGCAAATCATAGATTAAAAGCAGCATATGTGCAAGAATAATGAATGATCTGAATATTTGCAAGAGTTCTCTTTTCATTGTTCTTTTCATTTTAATTGATTGAATGGAGTTCCAGGAAGCTAGCATGAGCTTGGGTACATGTATTGGAATTCAACACCTGTATGACATGTCTGATTTGGCAAATTACAGAAAAAAGGATCTAAGCATTCGACAAAATATTCATTTAATTTAAATAAACATCTATTTTCAAATAAAATTTATGAAGAAAAAATATGATATAACATAATGTACAAATCTTACTTGAAAAACCGATCTTTAATTAGAAAAATATTTCAAAATATTATTTAAATTTCAAAAGGAAACATAAAAATACTTTGAAAACTATGAAACAATGTTTACAGAAGAATCTAGTTCTCACATATGAATCTGACTGGCATTGTGAAGAGTCTAACATGAGATTCCGCATTGATATGTTTTTTTTTTTTTTTTTTTTTTGAATGGTTACTTTCATTAAAAAAGCGAATAGTACAAGAGATGAGTACTGAGAGCAAAAGACAGCAGAGCAACAAAACACAACAAAAGAAAGAACCCTAAAACCAGGAAACCAAGGCCCTCCGTTGATATGTGATACAACTAAAGGCATAGGTGTCAAGGATTCCAATGAAGCAGAGGTGTTAGCCATTTTCAGGGTGTTGAGGATCTTTTCTAGATTGTTTCGCGACAGATTGATTGTGGTGAGTGATTCACGCAATGTGATTTCCTGGGTGATTAGCAACCAAGCTAAGCCGTGGAAACTCTAGTTCAGTTTTAACAAGATTAAAGCATTTGGCTTAACGCGTGCTCGTGGAGTTCCATCATGTGGTTAGATCAGCCAATGGGTTGACGGATTCTTTAGCTAAACAAGGGGTTAAAAGATCTTCCCCCATGGGAGGTGTTTTTGATGTAATCGGTTTGTAGGGTGTAAGTCTCTTATACCCATCGTTTCTCGGTCTCCTTTGTACTTGTTTCCAATACTATCTGTTACCTTTCAAAAAAAAAAAAAAAGTGATACACATGAAAGTCTAGAAAGAATACACTCCTCACTTCAAAGTGTCCATGTGCCGTTGATAGCAATGCAGTTCCAAGCATGCAGAAACTGAACTCAGTATCAAGAAAGTACAAGGAATAGAATGATTTATAAGTTATTTGTCAAGATGTACACTACCTAAGGTACAAAGGAGTGCTGTTTGAGATGGTTTGTGCATGTGCTTAGAAGACGGAAAACAGATTCTGAATAAAGACCTCAAGAGTTACAAGGTACACGAATTGATTGAGGGGACATTAAAGTCTTTCGAGAAAGTCACTCAAGAGAATGGGTTCATTGTTGTCATCATCATCTTAGCCTTTATACAAGCAACGGCCTATCACAATTCTAGTGAAGAAAGGTTCCATTTGGTGTTTCCACGGTTCTTTCTTCATAAAAAAAAAAAATGAATATTTTGCTAAAGCAACAAAAAAGAAACCACCACAGGTCCAGGTCCCAGGCTGTTAATGATCTGGTTAGGGACATGACTAGCGTGCGTGGGTGCATGAGTCCAAATCCCTTGTCAAGCAAAAAAAAAAAAGATAAAAAAAAAAAAAAAGGAGAGAAATAAAAAGAAAAGGAAGCCACCATAAATAGGGGTTTTGACAAAACATTCAATTGCTACCTAAAACAATAACTTTATTCTATAAACAATTAGAGATTAAAGTTTCAAATTCAAAACTGAAATTTCTCATTCCCCACACGCATACCAGACATCTTAAAGCTGCCAAAGAATTCCCTTTCAACCAAAAGGCATAGGCTAAGTTGACTGCAGAAAGAAAAAAGAAGATTGGGTTAATGAAATAAAAAATCATAATTTTCTAAGTTTGCATTGACCTAGTCTAAGTAACCTATTCAGAAGTCAATATCTAAAATAGGACATTTTATTTTAAAAACTGTTCTTATTTTGACTTGCAAACTTCATGAGCATGCTCAATGGTAAGTGTACTGTCAGACAAGAAGCATATGTACATGTAAGGGCCAAATCTACGCAGGGACAACATTGACTCATGAAGCAACAACCCTATGTATTGGCTTATTTGCTGTTTGGTATAGTATTAGAGCAGCAATACATCATTTTGAAAGCACAGACATAACAGACAATCTTCTCTTCCAAAGATTAAGACGCTATTCCACTAGCCTATGCATGATGCACCACTAAATGTAAGCCAAGCAGGCCTAATTTTGCAAAGAAAACTTCAACATAGAGGAACAAAGAGTACAGTTACACTGAAATATTACCTAAACCAAATGACAGTATGTTAGGAAGAGGGCGTGTGCAGTAGAACGTCAAATGAAACTGACAAGCTGTTAGTATTACAAAGAAAGCTTCAACCTGATAACCAAATTGCCTTCTAACCTGTACCAGAAAAAAGTACAACTCTGGTGAGTACTATTATAAGAATAAGTGGAATAATGCCAGACACATCATATGCATCAGTTCTACTTCAAGATGTATCAGTTCATAACTTGGTTATTTTTCATATGCCCAGGGAAGAGACCATGATTCAAAACATTTAAACCAGATTCTTATAGGAAATAATTGCAAATTTCAAAAATAACAAGTTAAAAGAATACTTGCAGATGAAAGTCAAACACCAATTACTTCTCTTTTCTTTCTTTCTTTCTTTCTTTCTTTTTTCCGAAAGATAATCAATTGCTTTTCTTTTGTTAAGTAACATAAGTGATAAGTCAAACCAGTAGCCATGAGGTTACAAAAAAAGGGCACCTTCAAACTGTGCTACGGGCTTTTATCTAAAACATCAATTACTTTGATTTGCAAATGTCAGTTGTAAGATGACTTTCAAACTATGATGTACGGATACTTCAAAATGTGCAATGTATCGTGTCATATCGTATTCGATTCTTCACTTTTTATGTGTAAAATGTGTGCCCCTACATGTCCATGGCATGTCCCTTACATATCCATGTCATATACTGGAAGAGTTCCTTGCATCAAACAATAGCTTCAAAATCTGGATCCTTGAGAAGGAATATGAAATATGCTGATGTCAAAATCTGGCTGTTACTCAGCTGGTTAGGATCAGTGTATTGTGTTTGTGAGTGTGCAAATTCAAGTAATTGTAAAATAAATAAATAAGGAAAAAAGAAGAGAAGAATGCTTCTTAGTGTTGTAAAATAAACATGGCTATAGCAACTGCATATACGAGTTCTCCGAATATATATATATATATATATATAGAAAGTTGGACAGAAACAATGATTGGATATATAAAATCAAATGGATGATTTGGCAAGCAGGGCCGTTCTACCTATGAATGATATCATAGGTAAATGTAGAAATAAATATTCAAAAGCATACCTGAATGCGGAAAAACCGTAATGTTGACAATATGATGCAACCGAACACCGAGCGAACTAGGCACCAACAAAAAAATAATAATAGTAAATTAATCGCAAAGTCCTAAAGTAACAGATACATGCAATGCAAACCATTAAAAGAAGAAAATATCAAGTCAAAGCGAATAATAAATTATACACAATCCTTTTTAAATCAAAGCAAATAATTTTCTCCCTTAGTATGGCTTAATACAAAATGAAAAGAAGGAGCTGGGCAATTACTTAATAGGAAATATTTATTGGACTCACTGCCTTTTTTAAAAAAAAAATTGATGAATTATTCAGACAAGAAAATGTAGTACAAGTAAGAACAACTGTAAGCATACAAGAATATAGATATAAACAAAAGCCTAGCAAGACAAGCAGCTTGAAGCCAAAAACAAGGTAAGGGGTCATTTGCCTTTTACACGTGATAGGAAAATGGGTTTTACAAATGCAAATGTTACACAAGCGAAACACTCCATGTTTGTCAAAATCACCACTTTCACATGACTAAATGAGTATATCCGACAGCTTTAAATGTATTTGGACATTTTGTGCTTTTTCCCAAAATCCATGAATAATTAAGATATGAAACTAAACGTCCTAATAGTAACCATTAATACAAGAATATTAAACGGTTCAGATCATGAATTGGGGCCGATGGAAGTGCAGAAAATTAGATTTACGGGTAAGGACTTTTTCACAAATTACTCAAAATCCATGAAGAAATAAGATAATTAGCTCCAAGATCTTGGGGTTTTTTAGTCTAATAAACAAACTAAACGGTTTAGATTTCAAATATGAGGCCCACAAGAATGAAAAACATAAGGTTGTGTGATGGGCCCCACAGAAATGCAATCACGTGTAAGAAGTGTACCGCACCTTTTGCAAGAGAGGTGTGAAAGTGCTATTTTGGTATGAAAATTTTCGTGTATAAACGGGCCTTATTTACACAATTTTCACACATCATTTACGCATGTGAGAAAAAAAAAAACATGATGTGCAACCATTACATATGGGAATCATCTGCATACGTAAAATAACTACAAACAAACAACACCAAAGAAAACCATCCAGCCGTAAATGGGCCTCCTAAGTCAGAAACCTCCTTCAGAGAACCAAAATAAAGATAATCTGGTCTCCAGAAACTCCTTTGGCAAGGGAATCTAGGGTCAAGTTGGTACTTTTGAGTTATGGATAAAAGAAACCAGGCAGCCCCTTTATCACGTCAGAGATTTCTTCTACAAGACACCATGGGGCCATAATAGCACAAGAGGAATCTCCTGTAATTAGATGTCCCCAGCTCTTCTTGATAGCTTCTAGCGACTTACAGACCTACCTGATCAGCCTTCATCTTAGCTCTTTATTTTTCCATTTTTGATTGTTAACGCTCTAATGAATTGAGCTACAGAACCACATCATCACTACTTCTTATGCTCTACTGGTTTCATCATTAACAAGGGCGACACCAACAGGGCCTAAGTAGAGGATACCCCTCACCGAGGCCCTCCACAAGCCCCTGCCCAGCTCTTCGCGAAATTGCCAAAACAATGCTATCAAAGTTCAGCTTAAGCGTCCCTTCCAGGGGGGTAACTCCACAAGAGGAGCAGCCTGCTTTCACCACATATAATTAGTCAACTTATTCCAGCAGTGATTGAGAACGCTCATAGACGCTCCGAAACCTTTTAGCACTAAAGCGAGGAGACATTAGAATGGCAAAGCTTAGCTGCTAGAAAAACTGGCCCAAGATTTTAGCATCAAAACATCTTCTATTTCTCTTATTCCAAATAATCCATAGTCCCCCAGAAAGCTAATTTCCAAAGGGACTTTCCCCTTACAGACCATCAAAACATCTTCTATTTCTCTCATTCCAAATAATCCATAGGCCCCCAGAAAGCCAATTTCCAAAGGGACTTTCCCCTCAGACCATCAAAACATCTTCTCTCATTCCAAATAATCCATAGGCCCCCAGAAAGCTAATTTCCAAAGGGACTTCCCCGCACAGATTTTATTGTCCCCATACCTCACAAAACAAAACAAAAATTAAAAAAAAAATCAAGGAACATGTCAAGAGTTTGGGAACGACCAGAAGCTATCAAACCATGATAGGACCATACTGCACACTGATTGAGCACAAGGACAACAGAGGAATAATGAGTCATTGTTTCCTCCACCCTAAAGCACAAAGGACAAGCATTGACTATGACAGTTTGCTTTTTCCACAAGTTATCCATCATCAAAACTCTCCTTTGAAATGCCAACCGAGTAATAGCATGCACCTTTTAATGGACCTTAAATAGACCACATTTTATTTTCATTTTATTTATTTATTTATTTGAATGGTAGCTCTAGGAGAACTTTTGACAAGGATACAAAACATGGTTGAGCCCACACGATCTTTCACCCAGGCCCTCCATTTTACTCTGAAGCCCATCCTTAGAGGAAGGCACTTGTGAGACCCCCAGTCCACACAATCATATGCTTCTTCTCTTCGTATCTTAAGATGTCCAGATAGGCAGTCGGCAAGGAAACAATAAAGACACACCTTGGATATTGCAAGGACACCTATTTTACACATAAAAATGGAGTATTAAATATGACATGACACGGGTAGATTGCCTCTTTTTAAGTATCAGGGTATCATAGCTTGTCTCTAGTATCAACATGTTCATTAGCTGCCAAGACTACATCTAGGATTTGTCTCCCGTGAACAAAGGCCCCTAAAAATTAAGGAAATCCCTTGGGAAGCAAACTGTCAAAAAAATAAGGATAGAAATGGATACAATATATATATATATGGCATCTATAAAGGTATAAAAAATTAAATGTCAGCTCCATGGACGTGAAAAACCTAGGGCCTTTGGGTAGTGGCACCACCCAACATGGAGCCAATCACCACTGGTGGCGCCATGGCTCCAGAGAGGACCAACGACCTTGATTTGTAACTCTTGCCCCCACGAATACGTCTAGTACATGATTTATGAGATGGTCGCTGCTAGAAATTCTACAAAGACCTACACTAAGCTCGTGTGAGAGAGATTCTTGGTACTCTTTCAAACTTTCAACTTGACTGTTCCATGCAAGCCTTGAGATTCTAAGGGGAAGCTTGGTATGCCTCGGTTCTAAAGCAACATCAAAGAGAGTAGCGGCTTCTTCTCATGGCAACAACCTCATTGCTTCTATTTCACTCTTGATGCTTTTATACATTAATAAATCTATGTAAAACAGTCCAAGTTGTTTCCCTTTTGTAAGAACACTTCATAATTATTTGTGCCTTATTTATACCGACAACAATCTAAAATATAACATCTCAAATTTCTTGTTTATTTCTTTGCTACCACTTATTACAACATTAATTGTTAACCCCAAATAAAAAAATGATTTTTTTTTCCTTTTTTGACTGAGTAGTTATCATAGGAGGGGATGCCTAACGAACATGCCACAGGTGATGTTGGAAATTTTTTTTTTATTGGTAACCTTGTAACAAAAAATTCATTGAAAGAAGCTATTGCAATGGATGCCTTAATTGAAAATTGGGTGACAAAGGTATAAAAGCCTTATACCATAGAAGCAAAGAAAACAAAAATTACATGGGAAAAACAACACAAGGCAAAGATCTGTCCAGCCCTAGTTTAGCCAAAGAGTCCTCTAGGGAATTAGCCGATCTTCCCAAATGTCTGAACACCACATTAAGCATAGAAACTAAGGCCTTGGTCTCACTGAATAAGAGATGAAAAGCCCAATGAGCCAAATAAGAAGATGAAACCCAAGAAATGCTACTGAAGCATGAGAACTTTCTCGAGAATTGGAGTGAAAGCTTTTTTGGAAATCAATTCTATGAAAAGATACCGAAAGTTAATAACATAGTGAAGATTTCCACCATGGAAGCTTGGATAAAAAGGAAAAGATCCAAGCATATGAAAGATTATGATCTCAGAATTGAAGGTGTGGAATTGAAATTTTTTTTGGAAATCAATTCTATGAAAAGAAACTGAGAGTTGATAACATAGTGAAGAGTTCCATCATGGAAGCTTAGATAAAAAGGAAAAGATCCAAGCATATGAAAGATTATGATCTCAGAATTGAAGATGTGGAATTGAAATTCTTTTTGGAAATCAATTCTATGAAAAGAAACCGAGAGTTGATGACATAGTGAAGCGTTCCATCATGGAAGCTTAGATAAAAAGGAAAAGATCCAAGCATATGAAAGATTATGATCTCAGAATTGAAGATGTGGAAATTCTGAAGAGCTGACATGAAGATTAGCAAATATACTGTCCTAAAATGCATGAGCATGCATACAAAAACAAGCTCATTAGTTAAGTAGCTCCCTTCAGACTATAGCATGGGACCCACCTTTCATAAATCCAGATAGTGCATTCAGCCCTGCTTCCATGCATGGTATAATCCAGACTCCAGATTATCATCAGAGTGACAGACCATCAAACTGAACACTCGTGAAAGGAGCACGTTATTAACCCCCAGATCACATCACCGGCCCAATAGTGAATGTCAACCCAATTTGAATGAATTTGGACAGGTGCCAATTCATGGGAGAAGGGCTTGCTTAGGAAGTTTGGATTCACAAAAGGGGCTCAAACAAAATTTTCAGTCTATTAACATCAAATCAGAACTACAAGTCAAGACCAAGATTGTTGAAGAGTTAAAGCAACTAACCTGCAATAAGACCATAATTCTTTGGCAATTGCATCATATGCAACACTAGCACGAGAGGTGATGCTAAGAATGATACAAGAATGGCACCTGAAAAGTGAGTCAGCGTTAAGTTCATGAACTTATGAAAGCCTGGCTTCCAACAATATTGACCCACTTGATAACAACTTCAGATTTCAATTGGAAACTGAAATTCTACAATAGCCAAACTGATAAGACTCAGCTTCACCAGAGAATGACAATAGTTTGGAATAAATGGAAGAGAAATATAAATCCCTAATAGACACTAGGCAGACTACACACATTTATGTAAATATGTATCTGTAAAAGCACAAGCGCCTTACCAATGAAAGTGCGAGGAACGACTCCTGGAAAATCAAAATGGTCATACTGGAATAGGCAAATGTATGTTAGCCAGTCATTACGCTTAGTCTCAGCAATATTGAGATAGACCATTCATCATGATGAGAGCAATCAATGGATCCAATAGTAAAGGTGAACTTGCCTTGTCTAGGTGATGACGATGATGCAGAATATCGTGCATTGCCTAAATGAACAGAGACATAACAAGAACAGAAAACAAGGCACAAGTTAGTGACTGCACAAAACATGACCAAAATCTAAGAAATCTAAATTCTACATTTACATAGAGGGGTTTTCAGCTGGTGCAGAAGAAACTCAAATCAAGAGGCATAGACGATCAAAGCAGATGATAGAACAGCACCCCACACTTCCAAATAGTATTGAACTTTGAAATAGGGTTTCATCTAACAAAAAAAAATCACATTTTTTAAACTTCCGAATCCCCCCATCTCCTACAAAACAAATTGAAATTTTCTGAATGTGGCATTCTCAAGATTACCTGAACGTTGAAGCTTTCTTCGACTTTCGTGTAAGGAACCATGAAAACGTAAAGGGCAGCGATTGATCCAAGCAGCAAATCCCAACCTGGATACAAATCGGACCTTGTCGGTTACAGAGTCCGTTGAATGAAAATTGAGAGTTTGTGGTATTGGATAGAAGCAAAAAGATTGAATCTTTTACCGTAAAGTTGCAGGAATTTCGAGGATTTGGCTCTTGAAGGTTCGGATTTCGTAGTCGTAGTAGCCATTGATGCAGAGAGAGAGAGAGAGAGAGACTAGTTTAGGAGTTGGACTTGAGAGGGAGGAAAACTAGAAGAAAACCTAGGAGTAGTCAGACTTGACGAGTCAAGCGTCCAGCGTGACTCAGTGTGACTTTTGCATGCAATTCTCCAAATCTCTAAAATCTAGGGATTTTTACCAAATAATTAAGCTTAGAGTGTAATTAATTGATTTTACGAAGAATAATAACAAAACCACTATTTAGTTGTTCGTAATTATTTTTTTTTTATGAAATTACCCAAGTTTATGATACTGTCAACTTTCTGTATCTAAATTCACGAATTTTCTTGTAGCGTTTACGATAAGAATGGGTTTAGAGGATGAAGAATATCATACTCTAAATGAATAGGAAGAAAGTATAATATTCTTCTTCCTCTAAATCTTGGCGATATCTTATGATATTCTTCTTCCCCACAAATTTTCTTCTTCTTCTTCCTATTCATATAGAGTATGATATTCTTCTTCTTCCAAATTATGTGACTTTTGCATGCAATTCTCCAAATCTCTAAAAATCTAATGTACTAGTTTGGGCCTGAGAGGGAAATCGGGTGTGTTTGGCAAGTGCCATTTGGATGTTTTCGTGTTGGTAAAAGATAGAGATCACCAAAAACATGTTTTGATGGTATAAATTATTTTTAATTTTGATCTCACAATCCTAATCTGCTAGCACTGAAGAGTTAGAAGTTTTTTTTTTCTTTTTTAAGAAGCAAATTGCCGGCAAAGTTGTTTCCTACTAGTTTAATACCATCTAAAGAAGTCCATTTAGTTTAGAGAGGTTTCTAAATTCCATCACTTATCACAAAAATAGGCCTCCATGTTTACAATCTAAAATACTTTCAAAATATGAGACACATGATCACAATCACAAAAGGTATGCCCACATTAGAATTCTTATAAATGTGGGACAATTGCTCAACGATATTTTGTTCCGGTTAAGCTTGGCTTAAGACACCTGCATTATCTTTAAAAAGATATGCATTATTTTATTTTTTTGCGATTGTGGACATAAGACCCACCTTTAAAATTACAATATGGTGCCTACTACTTTTAGAAAACAGAACATGGGTACACATTCAAAGCCAAGACTCTTCTATGATTTGTTAATGAGATTAAAGTCGTCCATTTCTTTCAAGCAAGAATAAGAATGAATCATCTGACATGGTGCAAAGAGAAGCCCAAAGATCCCCAACCCCCAATACCTTCAAACAAGCAGGCCCTTGGAAGATCCACAGACCCTTATGAGGCTTACACCCCCCACTCTTTGGACAATGGTAGCATCTCACCTCTTTCCTCTATGTTTAAAATATTCTTCCTCCCTGACTTTGCCATGAGGCTCTTTCCAATTCTTTGTTTCTATTGGTCTAATGTATATATCTTTGATCATCTGTTTATATTGATAGTATTTCCTTATGTTCAGATGAATTCACTATGGAATTACAAAGAGAGAATCAAATCAATTATTGAGCTATGTTTAGTATCCTTTTGCACCGAGCTGTCTAGATGGAAGCAACCCATGTTTCATTGTATGATAGGCTCCATGATGGACCACATAATTACTAGTCCTCAGATGCTAATTATTGTCTTGAATATTAGAAGTGCAAGGAGATTGAACAGTATAATTGAGGGCTTGTTGATGGTACAGGAATGTCATTCATGGGAGCCACTCGGTAGGGAGTGTGACTAAAGAGATTGCACTGTAGTTCCCTGATGGTACTGTGGCCTGGGAGAGTAGAGCCTGCACCCTTCGATTTATGAGTAAAAATTGGTTGCTTTAGTATATGCTTGTTTGATGTTCCCTGTTTTTTTCACTCCTATCTACTATATGGATCTTAAATTTTGACTTTGGTTATAGTCTCTTCTACATTTGAGTATTCTAGAGCAGATGCTCTCTTCTTTTCTTTGTTTCTTTTTTTTTTTTTTTTTTTTTTATGAATTTGCCAGTGTAATATGAACTCTCTATCCAGCTACTGCCTACTAATGCTTGATAACAATAGAATTTTGGTGTGCATGCACCTGGTGAGTCTTCTCACCTGGGTTTTGACTGGTTATGCCTTGAAAGAGAACACTGCTACTGCCCAAAAGAGCTAGAGTTATGAGTCACCTGCTTTTGGTATATGGAGTTCAAAAGAGCTCACTGTAAACACCCATTTGCAAGTGGGGAATGATAATAACCACATCATTGGGACCACATCCTTGGGAAAGAGTAAACAGGCGAAAGTTCACAAGGATTAGACACCTGAAGATGGATTCTGCTTTCTTTTTCATGGGCTACTACATCTCAACATTGAATATGGAACGTGTGAAGTTTGATTCCAGTAGTTTTTCCATAGCCCATTTCCTAGTGTTTACACAAATGGGCTTCTGACTGTATTCGACTCAGTTGTGAAATCTAAGGTGTGGAATTATATGACAAAAATGAGGTTTTTATGGTGAGGCTTGAAACCTGAAGCTGGTGTTTGCCTTAATCAATGTAACTATAAAGTCGCTTGGTAGAGTTATCAAAAATCATGTCATTGGGGCATCGACTCCATTTCAGTAATATCCCAGGACCAATGCCAATCCACTTGTAGCTCAAGTATCTACGGCCGTGAGGCACCTCTTCCACAGAAATAACCAGATATCAATCCCTGCCCCTAGTTTGTAGCGTGGGGGATGGTGAGTCCAAGGTCATTCTATGGCCAATCTCAACATGTCCCCTCAAATCAGGTTTTTTGTCATAGCACGCCTGGAGTGGTATGTCTTTCATAGGGAGTACAATAGGGTAAAGCCCTACCAGTGCAGCGGCCTAAATTTGTGTAGTAATCAACTGATGATTCTATCTTGGTAGGCTAGGCTTGCTTGCATTTACATCCTTGTTAATCATTGTGCTCTCGATCCATCTTCCATGGGCCCGTCATGTCAATCTATGTTATCTTGTGCTGCTAGCTCACAGCTTATAAGGGACAACAAAGTCATCTGGAAAAGGGAAGGGTTGTTAGGTTGCCCTGGTTGGCTGCCACAAGATAGTAAAGGTAACATGGAACAGCAGGATAATTAATAAAATAAAAGAGACATCATTTTTCTTTCCTCACCATGATGTCTCTATTAAACTGATAAGAACGGATACTACACGTGATCTTAGTCAAAAGGCCCATCGTTTCACAGTGATCAAATTGAAGAAGAAAGTTATTTCTCGTCATTAAGACTACTTCGCAGTGTCTTTTGTGAAACACTTATCCATGTCTTAAAAGTACTGGGAACACAGGAGTATAAATTATCTTCTCCAATCTGCATGGTATCAACTGGAAACCAATTCTTTTTACTATGAAGTTCAGTCTAAAGGCAGAAAATAATTGCACACTTTCCATTAACACATGACATGTACTAATAAAGCTTCAACATGGACATTTGGCCATTAAATCATTGTACTGTCTCAGGCTCAAGAAGCAATTGTACATTTAAGATTGAAAGAGATTATTACTGCATTACATTTGAATCATTGTAAATGCAGCCTTGAAAAAAGCCCATTTCTTAAATCATAAAGTGGAAAGACCCCAATGCCCAATCATAGTTCTATAACTTGACTTACCCACGTGAGCCAAAAGGGCATCGAGTCAAGTAACCCAGGTGAGTCTAATCAATTTTATGCTTGGTCGGATTCAGGTTAACTTGATGATCTTCAAGGTGAGTTCACTCAGATTTGCTGCTACACTACTGAAGAAGGCTATAGGAAGGCATGTCCTCTAGACGTGTAATGTCTTCATGCAGCAGCTCTCTTTCCAGTTGACGTCGTGTGGATTTCATCACTGTCTGGAAAAACAAAAGGAGAGATGAGTTACCAGTGTGAAAACTTGGTTGGACAAATAAAATAGAGTTGGACAAATAAAATAGAGCTATCAGATCCATACATTGAAGTCCATGTAGGAGGCATGCATATCAAGCCATTGCTGATCCATCAACTTGAATGCTATGCAGTATAAAAGATCAAAAGCCCGCTCATTTTCTGTTACATGAGTTTCAGCCAAAGTTATTAAAAAAAAAAAAAAAGTGCACAGAGAGTCACACACACACAAGTGCCAGTGCATGGAATCCATCAGCCAGGAGCTGTTGATGAAAATAATAGCGAATATGTTCTATAGTCTATACGATAGTCACCTAATGCATTTGACACACAGCACACTGCTACAGTATTAGTAAACAATTCATCATCATCTTTATCGAAGCCTAGTCTCAACCGTGTTGGGGTCAGCTATACTAATTTTGTTTCTCCATTCCAATCTATTTGAGGCCAAATCCTTAGACAAGGTGCACTTCTTCAAATCTATCCTTACTAACCATCCATGTCCTTACTAATGATGGTAAACAACTATTCCACCATTATTACAAATGGCCAAAGAGTCACAAAACTGCCCATCCATTTTCTTACAGTAGAATTAGAAACCAAACACAAAAATAGTATTTAGGGATTTGGGTTAATTGCAAAGTTTTGGTCCTACAAAAGGCAAATAACAGTGAACCAAAACTCAAAACAAGCAAACCGACAAATCAGGTACCCTTGTTCAACATATTCCAAATTTAATTTAGATTTTTTTTTATTGGTAGCATGGCTCTAACCCACAACCTCACATAAGCACCTTCCAAGTTCCAACTGTGCTATGGGAACATCTTGAAAACTATAGAAAAAATGGATCCCTGTGTGTGATTAACTGTGCTTGTCTTGATAAATCGAGCTCTTTTTCTATGTTTAGTGAAATGATAATACAAAGCACTCGATTTGAACTCCATGAATGATAGGAATCCAAAATAAAAGAGGAAATGGATTTTTCCTTTTCTTCTGATCTACATGAAACAGACAACATGGCCGGTACCATGGTATAATGGCAAGAACTTTTCCCAAAATGAGGAGGAAAATAATGTTTGCAGTATAATCCGTTCCTTGTTTTCCTTTTCTTTCTTCAAAAACTGACTGTATTAATTAAAAAAAGAAAGCTATACGGTATAGGAGAGGTATACCGTAACTAAAGAAGGCATGAAGCCAAGACCCATCAAAAAATGAACCCAAGCCCCAACCCACAGGAAAGAATAAACAAAATTTACAAAACTACATAGGGAACACCATAGTTATCAGAATCCTACGATTCGTATCCCGAATCCCGATTCGTATCCTGAATCTTAAGAAAAACGATTCATGTTTATGTAATGAATCTCATTTACAAATAAATCTTAGGATTCAGCTGTGAATCCTACGATTCGATACTCGTTTCATTGAATCTTACGATTCAAGTAATTTGACTCGGCGAGAATGGCTATAGCCAATACGCTAATATTAATAATCTTTTACCTTTTCACTTTCTTTATTCTCTCTTTCTTTTATCACTTGTATTTTTTAAAGGTTATTTAGTAGTTAATGAAACCTTGTAAGAATTTTTTACCGCTTTGATAAGGTTTTAAAGATGAATAAAGAACATGCATTTAACTAAAGTGTTCGATTGTACGTATGGTGCTTGGTTATCTCTTCTTCTTTTTTTAATCTATTTTGGATTTTTTTTCTTTATGAACACTTTCTTAACTTTAAGAGATATCTTACCGTGCAAGATAAATGGTTTGGATTTTATTATATTTTATATTTTGATTTAAAGATTAAAAAAAATATATTAATACTTTAAACTTATTTAATTGTTTACACAGCATTTATTTCATATATATATATATATATAATAATATATGTCATGATGTTCTTGATATGACTGTATGATAGACTTACTTGTTATAATATTTATACTACTATAAATGGAAAAGTGGATGGTTATGAATAATTACTTTTTTCTTTTTCCTTTTCTTTTAATTTTTAATTATTTTCATTTTTATTAGAAAAATAAAAAATCCTACGATTCACGATACGATTCGCGATTCGATTCGATTCAGAGGTATGAACGATTTGCAATACGATTCCGATTTTGAAAACTATGGGGAACACTATAACCAACAAATTAGGAGGAGAGCCACCTTCCTCGGCAAGGCGAGGGCTTCAGAATTGGCACTCCGGTCAATGTAGGAAAAGGAGACTTGCAAACTTCTAGCAAGATCCAAAATCTCCCCAACCACAGGTATTGACTATAAGAAACCATGTGCCAACCCAAAAACTTAAGCTGATAGGTGGAAGGCCCAAACAGGAATATGAAGCCTAGTCAAAGGCATTACTTAGGTGATGTGGGCCTTTATGTTATCAACATTGGCACGGGGTGGAAAGTCCTTTTTGTAAAACCCCATGTCCTCATCCTCCACCACCCCCCGCACACCCCAAAAAAACTTCCTTTTGTACATAGCGGCCCCCTAAGGAAATTTGCCTGGTTCCGCCCCTGGGCATACTAAATTCCACAAAAGGAGTCCCCTCCCCTTACCCTCCTTGTTTCCTTTTCTTGGTAGATAGGCTGGGAACTATGGCCACAAGATTATGATACAGCACCCACACAATCACTTCTCTTTTGTCGTCAAATAGACAGCCTAATATAGATTTTTCTCACTTTCCCTTCTTTTTCTATTGGAAATTAGTACCAAATCCACTGCTTAAAGCTCATGTTGTCAAAAACCATCGAATTGAGTCACACATTCAGTTAACAAATGCATGAAACACAGAAATTTCAAAAAAAATAAATATAAAGACAAAACAACCATCATACACAAATTGATGCATTTGAGTGTTTTGGGTATCAAGGTCACAAATGAGAGGTGCCCGAGCCTTTTTTAATCAACATTAACATCAACAAAGAATTATCTCATCTATTTGGGCTGGCTTTCTGAGTTCCGCTTTTCCACTCTGGGAAAGTATGAGAGAAAAATTATACTGCACAATACTCTCTCTCTCTCTCTCTCTCTCTCTCTCTCACACACACACACACACACACACACCCACCCACGCACGCACGCACACACAAGCGTGCATTAAACAATTAATTGCTCATTCTAAGTTTTGGTTAGATAAACTTAAATGTCAGAGTAAGAGTATCAAAAATCATAACTTCAGACATACCTGAAAGTAGCCTAAAAAAAACTGCCCCCATCATTGTCCGTGGTTTGGCTGTGGTTCCCGAGGTAGCATTAGCAATACTTCATTTATCAAAACAAAAGAAATTCCATAATCTTTCAATTTGAAAAACAAAACTCTGAACTCAAAGAAATTCCCACAAACTTCCAATTTGAAAAATGAAAGTCCAAACTTCAAAGTTCAAAGGTCTTTAAGTTAATGAAAAACACAAAAGAAATTCCCACAATATTCCAATTTGACAAAACAAAACTCTGAACTAGTTCAAAAGTATGAGCTCACGAAAAACTGCAGTAGAAGACAGAAGTGTCCTCATAGAACCCCTCTATGGCACACTACTATTAAAGCACTCTTGGTACATATAAAGGTTAATTTGCTCAGAAAAGTGCTTCTATCAATTTGTTCACAAATATAAAGGCCTCCTGCATTTTCCCCAAACCCCATTGTTATATTTTCCGACAAACACTAACCAGATTGGAGATCTAGCATCTGAATGAGCATGAATGTAATGTTTACACCAGCTACCGCAAATGGGTACTCCCACATGGATCTGTCACCTTCCTGCTTCCAAAGAAGATTCTGAAAGGATTTCTGCATTAAGGGGAAAAAAGAGGTTGGTTTCCTTGGATGGAAATACAATCAGGAGAGGAGGACAGCATCCTTTAAAATAAACAATTCAAGAGGAGTGACAAAGCCAACAAATCAGGAGGTAAAGCAAAGTGATCAAAGAAAAAGTACAGCATAAGTGCTCAAATCACTAGGTGCTTTTAACTTTTCCTTCTGTATTCATTATTCAATTTGAAAAAAGCACCATCTCTAAATTATTGGCAATTATCTCATTAATATCCTGGGCTAGTAACAATACATTATGGAAAATATCTAGATTCTTGGTAGGCAACAGTCATATCAGTAGCTTATAGTTTGCCCATCCTCATTTACCTGATCAATGCAGTTCAGATTACCCTGTAACAGAATTACCTGTTTCGAAAATTACTGATTTTGAGTACTGCTGATTCACTCCTAGTACAATTTTCCAGTTTTTGTGGTTTCACCAGTTTCACAATCCATGTGTACCCTGAAGAACCCATAACTTGTCTGAAAACCTAATCTATGTTTACCCAAGGTTTCAATCTCTGGAATTCCCTAGTCAAATGTCAGTTTGTCACTGATGATTGCCCCAGTAGCAGAAAGGAGAGTTATGTGCAACTCTGAAGTGGAGAAGTAGAAAAGGTGACGGTTATTATTATTATTATTATTATTATTATTTTTTCATTCGCAAGTATTTGGGTTACATGAAAAATGAGTAAAGCAACCCAGAAATGTGGAAAGATGGTGTACTAAACACTGCAACCTCGGATTGCACATTTTTAGAGTTACCAGGAAGTATGAAATAGAATTGCAACTTGCAAGGACCCAAACATTTCCTTATATTCATCCAGATATTGTTGTATCGCCCTAATAAAGGATGGCTCATTGCCACTGAGGCCAGCCTCAAGGGTTCTCCCTATGCAATATCTCAGCTTAAGTTTTGGAGGAACTTTCTGGGTAAACCTGGATCCAGTATGTCGGTGGACTGAATGACTAGAGATCGCATGTATTGCTTTTTGTCTCTTTCTTTAATTAAACAATAGATCCATATTTGTTGATGCGCATGCTGGAACATTAGAGACCACAGATGGAATTCATTTGAACACAGCCAGCGCTCATAAAGTCGCTCTGCTCTCTCTCTCTCTCTCTCTCTCTCTCTCTCTCTCTCTCTCTCGTTTGTTGTGGGGCATTTTGGAACATGCATTATGGAGACCGCGAGTGGAACTTTCATGGCATTTACTCTTGTGGGCGTTTCTATGGCAGCTTGCAAATTACTAATGTAATACTGTTGATCTTCCTTGTGTACTTACTCGATAAGCCCACATTGAATCAAGGCACCTTGCTATAGGAGTTGCATTAGTCCCTTTAACATTTTGGGACTCTTTCTGTTATATCATAGTATTTTTATCTGTTATGGATCAGTAGCATTTTATCCTCTTAACAAAATCATGTGTCTTAAAAAAATTACCCTGAAAATATATCTCCTTACTAACATATCACAGAAACTTCTAATCATATAGAAACTTTAATATTGAAAAAGAAAATATTCAAGAATCTAGATGACAGGAAAATGAACATTAAGTCAGAGATAAATTAAGAATCTAAGAACTTCCCAATCAGGAAGGAATTTTAAATAAAAATGCATAGAATTTGTCATTCAATGAAGATGGAAAAATACACATTGAACATCTTTATTCAAGCATCCAAGAGAAAAAACGACAAATGAGGAAAGAAAATGATGTACCGGATAATTTTTGGCAAAGAATAATAAGTTCTCCAATGATATGAATCCACCACCCCTATGAAAAATATTAATAAAGACAAATTTAGAATACACAAACCACCCTAGAAGAGATATTAACAACATAATTTAAGCCTCTTTTTTTTTTAGAAATAATATAAATCTTAGCAAATGTCTTTGTAGGAAGGACAAGGATAAGTTGATTTACCTGAAATCTGTACTAGGATCCTTCCCTTGCCAGCCCATTTCCTTCCACTGCTCAGATATTAAACCTCGAAGTTCCTCTCCAGGAAAAGCAGCATACCAAAGAGATCTCAATGCTTCCTACACCACATCAGCCATAAATGTGGTAATATAATCATACTTTTATATATAACGGACACAAGGTTCACCAATAGTAAGGAAAAGACTCTTTGGAGACATCTGATAACTAAAGTAACGAAATTTAGCCCATTAGAACCTAATAAATGAGGAACTAGAGCATTGGACCAAGTTTACCGGCTTCATGGAAAAACTAAATTTGGAAAGTCTCTGAGCACTTTCCTTCACAAGAAGTTTGACAACTTCATAGCCTCTGCCAAGTCCAGTGAAACCCAAATGACATGAAATTGTTGACAATTGATGGGTTATGGCATGTCGGGTTACCTTTCCAACAACAAGCCCAACATTGCACAATTTGGATAAGTCATAACTTAGTTTTACCTTAAAGAAGTTAGATAAAGTCAACATAATCGTCTATTATTAGGGCCAGGACATGGGATTGGAGATTTACTTTTCTTTCACTTTATAAAACATTGGGCTTTTTTATTAAATGGAATACCTCTGTGATTAAATGGAGCAGTTGCACCTTTCATATATAAATGCGAGAGAGAGAGAGAGCATAAACTGATATTCCTACACTTGGATTTTTGAAATACTAAAACAGTGAGGTTCCACCAGTAATAAGATCATGAAACAGTGCATGTGCACCTAAATTGTTAAAGCAAATTTATGACAGTGATAAGCTTCCTGGTATCATTAATAACATAGAAACCTTACAAAATAGATTACTACAGAATTAAAAAGTTCAATTAATTAAGCATCGAACATAATTCTCAGTTTATCCTACCTGGTGGTCCAGATTTGAACTATCATATGCAACTTCTATACAGCTTTGTAGCCTATGCAGGCATTCCTCCTGAAACACCTCCCAAAATAAAAGAAAAAGGAAAAAAGACAGAAGAAAATTTCCAACATGAGTAGACTTTTCATGTGTAGAGAGAGAGAGAGAGAGAGAGAGAGAGAGAGAGATCTAAAAGAATAAAGAGACATCGAAATAAAACATCAACATTGTGAATATATTGACTCTAAGGCAGCAAGTTCGTATTTAATGATTAACTGAGAGTAAATGTCCTCTTGGAAGGAACTCAGTTTAAGTTAGGTTGTTTAAATAAAATACTACACATGTTTTGGATTCTGATTACTGTCAATCAAAGAAACAGAAGAAAAAACCAACGATAGATCAGGAAGAGAAATATCAACATAGCAACAAAAATCGATCAGGAAAACTCTTAATAACTAGGTCTGAGATGCATTTGTATCTTTGACAGAATGAATTCCATCCAAACTGTTCAGCTACTATCCCTTCATTCGACCTTTCAAATTGTTATTCAAACATCCAAACTCGTATTTTCATTATACCAGTTTCATGATACAAGGGACACCAACTGAACCATTATAAATTCAATGCAATAGATCTCAGGAGGACAGCCGAGAACCTTGAACTCATATGTAAAGGAGCCTGGTGATCCATACCCACCTGCAACGGCTACCAAAACACACAATGTCCCTCTCATGTGCACCAAAAGCAACAGAACTAAATATTCACCATCATCACACAACTTTACCTGAACTCAGCCAACTAATTATTATGGCGATCACAGTTCTTCCCAATCTTCCATAGCTATAATCTTTTGGGCTACATCAACAGCTTGCTGCCTGGTTATCCAAAAGCCATCACTGATTCAACTGGTGACTTGAAGCTAAATCAATTTTATCAAACATGGCAAAAACAGGATGCTACCATCCTGGATTCTTTCTTTGCTCTCAGGAGCGCACGGCCAGAGTTTACAGCGCTTGCCGGAATCATTCTCTGCTCAATCTTGCGCCAAGATGATGCAACTTCGACTTCAGTTACAGAAGTGAAGCGCAGCTCCAACATTAGAGTATCTTCAATGAGGCATATATATCACTGATTGACTTGCTGTCATTCAAAAAACCAGTAGCTGAAAATGAGTTTTTTTGCATATATTTTGTGGGTTGACTCCAGATTATAAATCTATGGTAACTTCTCTGACAACCTGTATTGATATTCTCACATTCAGGAGCTTCAAGAACTCCTCCTCAATCATGAAATTAGACAAACTGATCAATTGTCCATGCCAGATGCAAAATGCCATCAGCTAATGTTGCCATCAAACTGAATTTGATTAGTTATACAACCGAGCACAGCAGAGCAGCATTAGCCCAACAACCATGAATGTGGCCATGGCCTTGGCCACACTTAACCTCATTCTTTAGCCCATCCAGTCATCCACCCACTCAGGGTCCCAAAATCAATTCCCGACAAACCCAGATGCCTACTGTGTAATTACTATGGACAAACTGTCATCAAGTGTCATCAGAGATCGGTTCAATCACACCAATCAAGTTTCTCCAAATGTGAATGCATTTCATGCCTCTCCAATAGAAGTTTTAGCGGTACATCTTCATAAAATTCTTTGATCTGTATTATTATAAAAAAGTATAGAAAGAAATGCTAATCACATAATAATACTCACCCCAATATAAAACAAACTCTTATTTCGAATCTAAGACAAACTTCTTATCATACTTAGAAATAAACCCATTAACCCCAAATTACAAATAAACCCTCATTTCTCAACATTTTTAAATTCAAATACAAAAGGTATAGTACCCATTCTCTACTGATGTCTAGAGAGAAGCAAAGTTATTCAAAATCTTAATTTTCCTGTGGGTGTTAAATCAGATAAACAATCATCACTCCGAGAAGAAACTCTTAACAATATTTAAAGGTTTAAGCTAGTTCACAGATTGTAAAATAAAAGAAAATCATATTACACCTTTTCTTTTGAATTCTAACTACTATAGATCCAAGAAACAGGATAAATAAATAAATTGGCAAGAGACATCGATCAATATAACAACAATAAATCAGGAAAATTCTTGATAACTAGGACTGAAAATGCATCTTGACAAATGGCGCACAGCCATAGATCATAGACTTGTGACATGCAAACAGATATGAGGAAACAAAAGAATTTAAAAAGCTTCAAAGAATAACTAGACATAATTACCTGGGAAGGAGTTAAATCAAATGATAAACGAGCGTCGCTCTCTCTCCTCTGAGCACAAACACAAGAAAGGCCTCTTCCAATCCATGCCGATGACCCTGCCACAACCTCAGCTGTAGCAAATAGCAATACAGATCGGCAAATATTGAACTTGAGTTTTCAGAATTTCAAACTACCATCAAAACATTATCTTCCTGAGTCGAAAGTCTAATATCCTGTAATGGCCCCATAACGACAACATTTGAGGTAGCCTTAAATATAATAAGTTTTGGTAGCATGACTACCTGAGTTGAAAGTCTATTATCAAGTAAAGGCCCCAGAATAACAACATTTTAGATAGCATTAAGTTTTGGTAGCATAATGCCCCGAAAACAATTTAACAAAAAGTTGCTCTAGACGGTATATAATCAATTGCACAGACCTAGATGCGGCATAGTGCAAAGGTCATAACTCATAAGTAGAAATTAAAATAAAATAAAATAAAAACAGAAGAACCTGCACACTGGTTTGTAGCTTGAAAACAAAAGGTTTTGTGCTGCTACAAACTAGTAATGTATGCTATAGATGCTACATTGACAAGAGAAAAAGATGCTACATTAACACAAAATACAGCTGATTTAGATGGCCAAAATAGAAAATAAAATATCAATTCTAGATATATCACAACTGTGTGTGATGTATAAACAGTCCATTGTCATGTGGGTTAGTGCAGCTGTCACAGGTATACATATTCAGAGCTCTGAAAGCCAATTTCTTCACCTGCTTTTGTTTTCCAATGCATCCTTTATCATAATTTTTTTGAATATTTTGGTGCATAGATTCTTATGTGTTCATTTAATTATTTTTGCCAGAATAGAAACCATCAATAGCAGTATCAGTGCCTCTTTGGATGCACTGAATCCTGGTATCAATAGAATCTTGTCACAGCAGAACCTCAGCACCGTGGAACTCTAAAATAATAACACCTATTTATGAGGGCAGGAGTAATCTTCAAAAAGGTTCCAGAACACAATTCCATAGAATACTTTCAAGAATTTCACTTCCATAACACTATTAGGAAAACCATGGATTCTATGACAGGGTTTTATCCATCGAATGAGACCTAAAAGGCATCTCACTTGCCCAACATCTCAACCCCAAATCAACATCAAATTGGATGCACCAAAAGGCCCAAAGCCCAATCAGACCAAACATCTCAGTAGAATGAACATTTATCTTTTCTTCTCTGTATATATGGGGCAGCATGTAACTATGAAATCAAGCAAGCTCAAATACAATGCCTAAGCACGTCAGTTCAAACATTTCAGTAGAATGAACATTTATCTTCTCTTCTCTGTGCATGGAGAAGCATCTGACCAGGAAATCAAACTAGCTAGAATTCAATGTTTACCATTCTTCACCCCAAAAAAGAAAAATCATTATCTGATTGATGATAATGATGTTGGGCATTGGACGCAGTAAACAGCAACCAGAACAAGTGACAGAAACAGTCACCAACCAACTCTCCAAGATATAATTGCAATCCTCAATCCAGATACCTAAATAAACATAACCAACAGCCCCAGATATGCAATGCTGCTATCAGCTACCAGTTTTTACATACCCATAATTCCACATTATGAATGTCTTAAAAGAAATCAAAACAAACACTACCTGCACCAGTTTTCAAACTAAAACCAGAAACAAGGACTCAAGAAAGAACTGCCAAAAACCACAGAGAAACACATCAGCAACCTCCAACTTCCCAAATCCAAATCTCGCTTCATTTCAAGCTGAGCTAGTATACAACCTCATTTTTCAAAGGGAGACCACCAAAAAAAAAAAACACAGTGAGATGTACTACATACCAGAAGTTGAGTGGCACTCGCTGCTCCGATCCAGCCCTTGAGAAATCCTCCTCACCGCCACGAACGATCCACGATGTTCATCCATATCCACCTCTAAACCACCTCTATACCAATCTCAATCCAACATTCCTCTGCTCAAAAATTCACGAAAATCACGCGTTCCTCTAAACAATCACACTTCCAAATCCAACCGCATCTGACCCAGAGCACCACCACACATCCAAAAAGATCCGCTTTTTACAGTCACAGAGAGATCTACAAAGTACAAAGACACGAATCTAGGGTTTTTAAACAGCTAAAATCATCGCCTTCTTCAAACAGCGGAAAAAATATTTGAACTTGAGAATCCGATCGATCAAAATCCGAGAAATCTGTACTAGATCTCTGTGGAGCTCAGCTCGTATTCTTCCATTGATGAAGAGAGATTATAATGAAGTTTGTATGAGAGAAGAAGATGATTGAAGCAGTTTTTCAGTTGGAGCTCTGTTTATTTCACTTACTTGGGTTTTTATGGTTTCTCGGCGTTTCGTTGGAAAGTGTCCTTTTGAATGAGAAAGGTGAGTAATACAAAGAGTTGTACGAACTGCCAAGTTAATTACGTAGAGGACCTTAACAGTAGTTGTTGATGTAAGAATAGCAAAAATTCATGTGGTACCTGAGAGTGAGCAGATGGGATGGGAATTACATTAATTACTTGATAGGGTTAAAAAAAAATGAAATACTAGGGTTTGATATATATTTTTTTAAAAAGTACATTGGCCTAGGTTTTGTGGGGCCCACTTGAAGCATGCCATCAATTGGATGTGGATTGGTTTTTGGGTGTTTTGGATCATTAAACCATTGATTTTAGTAAAAAAAAGAAAAATTAATGATTTGATTGGGTGAATTTTGTTGGGCCGTATTTGTTTGGAGGAATATCCGAAAGAAATTTGGAGCAGTTGGCGCCGATTTAAGATTGAATGAAACGGTATTTCCGTGTTTCTATGAAATAGAGGTTCCGGACTTAATAGGGTTGGGGTTCCCTATCACATCTATTACACGGGTGTAACACATGTTAAGGTCTTTACTGTGGGGGCTCACATAGAGATAATTTAGATTATTCAAGATGAATCATATCCCCTTAAAAAAAACATCCTTAAATTAAAGCAAAGATGCCATGTTAATGCTCAATCACGTTCTCAATATTTGCTCTATTGAACTAAATCTTGAGGATTTATCCTTGGAGGGATGAGATTAATCTTGAATTGTCGGAATTATCTCTATGTGGCCCAATGATGGATTAATTTGTCAAAATTACTATTATCTTGAATGGTCGTATACTATGTCAAAATATCATGTACTTTGTGAGCATTAAAGTATATAAAAATAAGGGGACAGCTTAGGATCAAAGCAGAGTAATCATTTAAAAACAAACACATGATTTGTAGGTGAGGCTCACCTGTTAGAAGAAGGTTTATCAATTAGTGATGAAAAACGTCTAAATCAGTTCAATTTTTTGTGAATCTGTTATAAAAAAAAAAATGCTTTCCAAGGAAATGTAGAAAAGCTAGATTTAAAAAAAAAAAAACCCAAACGATTGTGGATTGCTATTTCCACATACATAACACAACCCCGCCCTAATATTCCTTCCTATGAGGAGGAAAGTCAGAGAAATAGTGCCATGATTCAAATTTCAGGCTCTTGTAATTTGATCTAGTTGGGTTTTCTCGTGCCTTTCTACCATTCCTCTTTAAATCGTAAAGAACCCGGTAAGTTTGTAGGTTGCCGAAAACATGTGTAAAGTCTATTATACAGTGGTCCTCCATTTTATAAATTATTTTTGTTAGTGGAGGGTTCACAATTCTTTAGGCTAGACTATTCCCTCCGGATCCAGAGAGAAGTCGGATAAAATCCTTATGTTTCCTAGGTGGTAGCACAAGTAAACTCAACCTTCGATTCTTGAAAAAAGAGAAATTGGGGGTCGATACCAAGACCTTTAGCCTCCAAAGAGGGACCGGATGGTCCTCCAATTTTAAACATGCTTTATACTATCAAAGGATCATGTATCACATGCCCATACAGTACATAAATGATAATACCGGTACTTCATTGTAGCTTTGGCTCTCCCTTTTTCAAAACTTAACAGTCAAGTATCTGTATATACATATATAATGTAGCATGCATGAATTTCATGGGCACTAACCTTTTTTGTCTACCTTGTCCGGTAGTGGTCTATAGCTAAAAAGCAAAGTGGGCCACCTGTATAACCCATTACAGAGGCAGAAGTAAGTGGGATTGCAGATGATTTTGTTAACAGTGCACTTATCATTAGAGTGCTTCCATTGAAAGCATAAGCATCTTTTTACCTGTCCTACCAAACTTAACTTCCCAAATCAACAGTGGATATTTTGTAAATTGCAACCATGTTTGTTTTCATACAATTGAGATTCAAGATTTCTCATAGGAGTAGGATGCCCCACTATTGTTCCACTCAAACTTTCTTTATGTTCTTTTTTTTTGTTTAAAGATGGTATTCATTAAAACCAAAATAGATACAAAAGATCAAGCCCAATGAGATAATCAATGATTAAGAACAAACTAACCTAAACCCATGGAACAACTATGAACAACTCCTAAAAACAAAAGGAAAGGGCTATATCTTCATACAAAAACCCAACAGATGATAGTAATAAATTTAACATGAGAGTATGATCAAAAGAAGTTGTTTGAAGACAAGGGCAGGCACAGGAAATTCAACTTAGGGAGGCTCTATGTAAAAAACAATATGGAAAAAGGGGGCAAACGTAAAAGGAAAATATACATAATAATTCTTAAAATCTAGAGGGTTTTTTTTTTTTAAATTCCAACTTTTTCCGATTTGGTGGGGGCTTCGGCCCTAAGATTACTATGCTTGGGTCCACCCCTATTTGAAGATTATCATCCGCCAACATGCCATGAATATGGTCAGTATTGAAGGTGTGGTTTGAATGCCAAGTTCTCATTTGTATAGCTGAATATATCATTTGCAACCAAACTTTCTTTATATATGGTTGCAAGCATTCTTGATAGAAATTATTATTATTTAAAATTTCTAATAGCAATATAAAAACTTTGAAAATTTTGGATTCACTGCTTCCAACCAAACAAATCTTGATAAGTTGGAGCAAAACTCTTACAAGATTAACTATTAAAACTATTAGCCATCTAAGATGAAAGCCCTATTCATACATGGGGGCTATTCCATATTTAATTTAAATCAATAAATTATAAATCACACTCTCTACTCTTTTGTTTGAATGATTTTTATTAAATTAAAATTTGTTGACAATCAATCAATGCAACATAAAACATTTTCAAAGCCACATCCATATAGTGGGTCTCTTACATTCCTACCTACAAACTAGAAATTCTTAATTAGAAAGGCAAAGCAAAGGTATAAATAAGATAAGGAAAGGTACTGAAATGAAATGTGACAGGACTGATAGGACTGTTGTGTTGTGTCTCCTTTTATAGGCTCCAAAAGTGTATTCATTGCGTGTGGAAGCGAAGCGAGTCCACGTAATGGAACTTCACATGGGATGCCTTTCTTACGTGGACCGCATGCAAGTGTCAGCTTCCAAAGTTTCTTTGGCGTGAACCTGCCATCGGATCCACGTATGGCCTTTGGTGATCATGAACGTGGTAAGTGGGGTCCACTGTCAACTACATCTTTCGGCAACCATGTTGTCGTCTTCGAGTCAAACTTTATTTATAATTAACATAAAGAAACCACATATTTTATTTTTATAATTCATTTATAAAGCTATTTAAAACTTTTTTTTTATTATAAATTCTAATAAAAGTTTTTTTCTAACTTGTAAATATTTGAAAACCCACCGACATATATTCACCCAACTACATCATCATTAGCACTTCTAATTATTCTTGTAGTAGAAAAGTACCTAACCATTCGAGCTACCAATGGATTGATAGTAAAACTAATATAAAAAACTTATTAGGGTTTACTAGTTTAGAAGAATTGTGATAATTCTTTTATGAAAAAGTTTTGATAATTTCAAATATTGACCCCCCTCTAGAGCATTTGGAATGCTAGAATTCGAGGAATTCATACACGCCTTTTCATGTGGTTTAGAATTCTGAGTTCGTGCAACCAATGATGCATTTGGAATGTCTAAATACAACATATCACATCATATCATAAATCCTCTATAAGCCTAATTCCTTATTAGAAATTAATACCTTGAACCAAGCGGGCCATTATGTGTCATATTTTAGACCTTTATGTTTACATATAAATGTTGTAATGGACAGAAAACAATATCTAATGCTAAATTTATTATGTAGCTTTCACTTGTTTACAACTTATGTTGGATTTTTGGGAGACCAAAGGTATGGCAAGAGGAGACTCCTTAAAGCCTAGTATTTTCAATGGGTGGAAAAGGAAACCCTTTCACACAAATTTTTTTTTTTTTTTCAAAAAAAACTTAAGCCTTTTCACATGGCCCTATTAATATTTTTATTTATTATAATTTTTATTTATCTATCTTCATCATGGAAACCTTGTCTCAACTAGATTGTGATCATCATCATCAGCATTATTGTCATTAAATATCTAACATAATCCCCCATTTTTAATCCGGCATTAAGCTCAATGGTAAAAAAGATTGAACAATTTTTCTCATTGGGGTGAGCAATTTTACTCATTGGGGAATCCCCAAGAAATCTCTTCCCTCCCTTTCAAGACCTGTGACTTATCTTAATGGGAGGATTAAATATGTCAACAGATTAATTATATAATTAGCTGCAGTCCTTAATTCAACATGAACCCAAATCAACCCTACCAACTAAAACTCATTAAAAATTAAGGGGCATGAATTGTGAAAGCAATACACATGGAATCTCAATCATGACACAGTTAGAGCTAATATTATATACAATCCTGCTCATAATATTAACATAAAGCTTAACGTCAATGATCTGATTAAAAAAAGAAGAGGAATACAAATTTAAAGATCCAAAGGTGGAATCCAAAGCGGCACAAGTCTTTTGGCCTTGGAAATTGATCATGATAAGGATTTCATTAGACTAGTATTTTCAGATGCAACCATCAACCAATGTGGAACAATGTTCAACGTAAGCCCGTGATTTTATTATTTTAAGACGTGTGCCAAACAGGCTAAAAATTCACAAGGGAGAAAGCATAGGAAAAAACGACACAGTGCACAACTACAATAAGAGCTGGCTCCTTGGGATAATCACTACCAATGAGATCTGGATACTTTAAAATGGACAACTTATCATATTTTATTTGATGTTTCATTTTTTTTTTTTTTAAACTTATTTGGATTCTCATATTATATCACGAATAGCTAGCTATGTTAAAAAATGATAGGCATCCTCTTATATGGATTATATTGGTCACAGCATACATTGAGCGAAAACTTTCTCTTACTACGGGTTGTTTTTTATTAATATGCAGTCCAGCTCATAGGGCCAATCTAGAGATGCATATAAAAATGGATTAGGGCCGGGCCAAAATATTAGCCCCATCAAACAGCCTTGAATCATAATCTTATTTTCGAGATTCAACTCAATGTAACAGTAAGTGAAGGCTAGCTGAATGAGTGTAAAATTGGGCATGGTACCATATCATAGGATGGCAAGAGCGTACGTGAAAGTGATTGCAAGGATTAAAAGTGACCGCAAGCGGGCCCAATGGAGTTGGACTACACATGGTGCAGGCTGCTAGTGGGAGAAAATCTTCCTATAGTGAGATGGATTATGTCATGAGATCCAATTCATAGTTCATGCTCTGCTTAAATAAGAATAATTAAATACTATTGCTTTCTCATGAGAAGATTCTGTGTTAGAGATTAGGGCTTTTTTAAAAAGATTCTTGAGTTAGACACTTCATTTGTTTTATGTTTATCATCTAATCTATTGTTTTGACGTAAATCTCGTCTCTTGCGTGCACTTAATTTATTATTTATTATTATTATTTTTTAATTTTCTAACACATGACCCCCTCAGATTTCGTTTTTTTATAAAATAGTCCCCTAAATGGAAAATTTCTTAGCCTTTCATGGTCTAAACCATTATCATTTTGCCATCAGACACCCATTCTGATGTCCACAAAACAAGCTTCTAGGAAGCTCTATCAACAATAGACCACAATGGTTTAGACATTCCTATAGTTGGAGGGCAAGCAAGCTTAGATGTAAAATGTGAGACTCACACTCCCTTCAAGGGGCTTAGGACCCCAGAAATCCATGCATGTTAGATGGTAGTGCAATCACATGGGTTCTTGATGTTGAGGATAGAGATGAGGTTGGTATAGTTGGGTTCTCTTTTTGTTGAAAAAAGAAGAAGATGGGCAGAGGCTCCTTTCTCTGGGCACGGAAAAGGTCAAGGAAAGATATGTACTCCTTTTTGACCAGCCTTTTGTGTTTTTTTGGGTATCTTTTTAGGTAGCTTTTGAATGGGAATGATGTGGTTTCTTTCATTTGATTTTTTTTTTTTCGATATTAGTAATCTTTTCAGCTATTTGTAAAAGAATACGGATATTCTGTTTCGTAGAAACAAAGAGATACTGTTTAATCCAATGCTCTTGATAATTGAAGTTTGGCGAGTTTTAAAAAAGTTTGGACTTGTTTTTTTTCCTTCGTATAATTTTCTTATACATTTTTTTTCTTCCAAATTTCTTATCTGAAGCTTCATCATGATTCATCGTAGACCAAACATGAAGAAACGCCCACACATAACTCCTCATCATTGTCTATACTTCCACTATGGTAATGTGGATGAGTAATGTGGGATGCGTGATGAGTTGTGGGCAGATTATCATTCAAATTGAAATGTAGGCTTGAAACATGATTACCATTGCGAATATATTAGTAGCCAGGGGTATAATTATTAAGCCTAGTGAGAACAGTGAGATTTTTCAAGTGGACTACATGTGCAGTCCAATTCTATGAGGTCCATTTGGGCTCACTTTTGATCAATGCAACCCTTCAATAATCTTGTCATCTCATGATCTGACTTGGGGATTAATATTACACTCATTGAACTCTCATTCACGTTGGATTGAATCTAAAATAGAATCAGCAGTTAAGATCCCACCAATCTTTTACGTTTGATGTAGCCTTTGTACTTCCTCTTAGTTTATTCCCACGAAGAGCTAGGATAATCAAATGGGATGTTTTTTTTTTTTGGCTCCTCTTGTCCAATTGCGACCTTTCCATCTACCCCAATTATAGATTTTCTTCCAAGTGGGCCAACATATTGGCTGACCATCTTCTATGCTCTATTTTGGAAAATCCTATATAATTCTACAGCTGCACAAACCCAATATCCCTGCATGGTTCAAGACTAGTGCTGGGTCTTCTAGATTCTTTGTCCATTCCTATTACAGTTGAAGATCTTAATTGACTTATTTAAATCTTTCAGTCCATCCAATCATATATGGGCCTACCATTTTATGATACTCCAATCACTCATATATATATATATATATATATATATATATTTATGTGAGTACTCCAGAAAGCATTCATCCACTGTCTAGTGTGCCATACAAGCTTGTACCTAGCCCATTTGCAAACCTAATCTAGTGTATGTTGCTTGGCTGACATACAACATAGCTTGCACTTGCAGGTAATGGAATCAAGTAGTTTTGGGTAGAGTTCTTAATTTCTTCAGCTAATCATTCCTATTAAAACCACATACATTGGCCAGTTTGGTAACTTTATTAATAGAGTCAAGTGAAGGAAATATGATTTTGGAAAAAGAATAAAATATAAGTGGGTTATAATGGTATTTTATTTTTAGTTGTTTGTTATGGAATTTTTTTTACTTTCTGTATGGAAAAGTGAAGATATTTTGGATTTTAGTGGCTAAAGGTTGTTGTTTTTTGACTTTTTTTTTTTTTTTTTTTGAAAAAGATGAGGGAGTTTTGAATAAAGCGCATTTAATGTGACATCTTGTATGAAAAATGGAGGCTTTACTTGACTTTTATTGTATTAGTAAAGTGCCAAACTAGCCCGCAGCAGAAATACTTTTCAATAAGAGTATGATTTGTAGCAAAGCAAAAACAAGAAAAAGTCTTTGACAAAATGGATGGCTAGGATGGTTTGATGAAAGGTAATAATATGGTTCATCAATTTCCCAGGCCCAATCTAGAGCGGTCATGAGTGATAACACGGAAGGGGCACTGATCGTCAGCCCCAAGTGCAAGGCCGTGATTGTAATAATAACTCGGTGAAGTCCGAGGTCGATCTACAGGGAGTAGTAATTAATTGCAAAACCTGTCCTATTGAAAAACTAATCTAGCCTATTAAAAATCTATATAATTAAATCTCTATGAAACTAAAACTAAAATTTAATTACAGATCCAAAAAAAAAATTACAATCTCAAATAATAATAAAAAAATCATAATCTAAAAATCCTAATCTAAAAACTGCAAAAACATAAAAGACATCAAACCACCAATTGCATAAAAGTAAATAAATCATGCATTAAAAATAAAAATCCATTAATAATATCATTCAGAAATAAGAATAAAAAAAAGAATTCTAAATATTCTTATTATGGAAATCACAACGTTATATTGGCAAGATTAACAAAAAGACTGCAAAAACACCGCACCAAGTACGTACTGTCACTACCCACAAAAACACGATGCCGATCCAAGGCGGGACACCTTGACCTCACTAATTGCGTCTTTAAATTAAAGTAAACCAATAAACTAGAAATTTCCTAAAGTAATCAAAACTAAAAAAAATATATATTTCCTTACCCTAGATCGAATACATGAAGAAAGCAGGACTTGCGCATAATCCCATATTCAAGTCTTCAATCCTTCACCAATGGAAAAGTAGATAGCTGGTTGATGATGGAGCAACGGCAGCAACGGCGGCGTGGCGGCGTAGAAATCCAAGTGGTGGTGTGCCTTAGGGAAGGCCTTGGATGAAATTGTGATGGAAGGATGAGAGATGGAGAAAAATTAATGGAAAAGGGGAGAATATGGGTTGCTGGTCGTCCAAGAGGATGGAAGGATGAGAGATGGAGAAAAATTAATGGAAAAGGGGAGAATATGGGTTGCTCGTCGTCCAAGAGCGGGGAGGAGATGAGTTGCACCTCCATGCTTATTTGTGGTCTTTTTATGAATTTTTGGGTATCTTGGGTTGCAAGGTTTTTGGTTTGGATAAGGATTAGTAGTGTGGGGTCCAAGTTGGATTAGGATTATGAGAGTTTTTGGGAGAGTTTCAAGGGATTTTTCAGCTCCTTATCTTCTTGGATTTGGTTTCCAACTTGGATTGCTTAAAAAGATCTTCTCATTTTTTTGAACTCTTCATGGCTCGGAAAAGTATCCTTAGATGGGCCCACTTTCTCTCATTGGAATTTATCCCAAACGTAGACGGGTCCCATAGTGCATTTGCTTCATCAATTCTCCTTCGCGGGCCCCAATTTTTGAAATTCCCTACAAAAATAAAAAAATAAATATCAAAGTAATCTATTCATATAGGGAAGGAATTATGCAAGATGCGGGCCCAATAAAATGTCACAATTTTATCAAATCTTCAATTAAATCAATGGTGCAAATAAAATTCATCATTTTATTTGTAAATAAAAAGTTATGAAAAATTTATGACTTCCAATGCCAAAAATAGAGAAATTCATGATTTTATGTAAAAATGCAGTTTTTGGATGAGTTTTGACTCGAATTCAGACTTTGATGTCCATAAACATAATATCATGATTTTTCTACTAAAATGGTCCATAATTTGATGATTAAGTCCTTAATTAATCTAAAATAATATGGAAATCATGCATTTTTAAGGACTTATCAGGCACTTACCATCAGATGCTTCCAGCAACTTCATTTTTGTTGTAAATTTTGAATTCAATCACCGTCACCACAATCATCATTAGGCATAATTTCTTCTCGTGGTTGTCCGCTTGTTGAGCAATCACTAAAGCCAACCCAAAGGAAAAAAACCAGAATAAAATTCAGGATTAAATCAAAAGAAAGAGAAAGGAGTTGAGAGTAAAAACACTAAAAAGACAAAATGTTACTCCTAGCCTTTTCTCTTAATTTGACTAGTTAATTTTATTTCATTTCACCACTTATGCAAACAAACATGAGTTTGGTTCCTCTTAGGCTTCAACTGATGAAAAATTTGGAAGCTCCTCAGCGGCCATAAAATTTTTCTTTCCCATAGAAGATAGGCTCAACCGCTCAACCGTCATATTCATTAATAAAAAGGCCTTAATATTTCATAATATGCATTCATGTATTTTATAATTG
Organism: Camphora micrantha; assembly: GCA_003546025.1. Classification (NCBI taxonomy): domain Eukaryota; kingdom Viridiplantae; phylum Streptophyta; class Magnoliopsida; order Laurales; family Lauraceae; genus Camphora; species Camphora micrantha. The sequence continues at coordinate 22,142,057 of QPKB01000006.1, read as the reverse complement.
ATCAATTCCACAATATATGTCTAGGCATGAAAACCAGGCCCTTCATCCAAGACCTGTGACTTATCTTAATCAGAAAATAATGGCCAGATTATTCTACAAATCTATATTACAATATTTGACCATATATATACATATTCAAGTATCATTTACTTTCTTGTAAATATATAGGAATCCAGATCCTCCAATGGAAGACCTCAAAGAGAATTCTAACTTGGAATAATAGTCCCCTTATGTATTGCCTTGGCACTGATTTGATCTCATGCCCTCGACTCTGATTGGAGTGAAATCTGACCCAACACCAATTCACTGCCGGGCCTCGTTGTAATGATGAGTCAAGCTTCAGCTAATCCTATTTAAGTGTCAGCAACTATCATGTTATCCAGAATTTCGTTTGTGCATGTGATTCCACCACTGGTTGGATGGGCGATCGAATTGGTCCATCCTGGTTTTGAAGTCCCATTCATGGTATCTTAATCTTATCATCAAAGCTCACTAACAGAACTGTAATTATAGATTCCCATCCTGCTTTTCAAGTCCCATTCATGGTATCTTATTCTTATCATCACAGCTCACAAACAAAACTGAAGTTATAGATTAATTCTGTCTCATGTCTGAAGACTCTCATGAGTCTGACTGACCTCATTCATCCACTGTCGAGTGTGCCATACAAGCTTGTACCCAGCCCATTTGCAAACCTAATCTAGTGTATGTTGCTTGGCTGACTTATATACAACATAGCTTGCACTTGCAGGTAATGGATTCGAGTAGTTTTGGGTAGAGTTTGTAAATTTCTTTCGGCTAGCCATTCTTATCAAAACTTCAAAGTCTTAGTAGAAGCAGCATAAATACTTTTAAATAAGAGTGTGATTTGTAGCAGAGCAAAAACAAGAGAAAGTCTTTGACAAAGTGGTTGGCTGGGATTGTTTGATGAAAGCTAATAATATGGTTCATTCATTTCCCAGGCCCAACTTAGAGCGATCATGAGTGATAACACGGAAGGGGCACTTACCATCAATGCTTCCAGCAACTTCATTTTTATTGTAAAATTTGAATTCAGTCACCATCACCACCATCATTATTAGGCAGAATTTCTTCTCGTGGGAGTCTGCATGTTGAGCAATCACTAAAGCCAACTGAAAGGAAAAAAACCAGAATAAAATTAAGGGTTAAATCAAAAGAATGAGAAATGAGTCGAGAGTAAAAGCACTAAAAAGACAAAATGTTACTTCTAGCTTTTTCCCATTTCATGCCTATACTTTCAACCTCTTCCGATCTCTCTTTTTTTTTTTTTTTTTCTCTTGACTTCTTTATTTTTTTCTATTGATTTGACCATTTAATTTTATTTCATTTCACCCTTTATGCAAACAACAAACATAAACTTGGTTTCTTTTACGCTTTAGCTGATGAAAAATTTGAAAGCTCCTCAGCAGCCATAAAAATTTTCTTTCACATAGAAGATAGGCTTAACTGCTCAACCGTCATATTCATTAATAAGAAGGCCTTACTATTTCATAATATCTGTTCATGTATTTTATAATTGGAGATGCTCTTATGAGAGATATCTCTCGCCTTATATCAGAGATAGGAGTGAGGGTCCTCACATTTAAGTTGTTGGCATTGGATATGTATATGAGGGACCCTACACATTCTCTCATATAAAGTAAAAGATATCTCTCATATGAGCATCTCCCTTTTATAATTGATCAATCTGACAAATATATGTCTAGGCATGAAAACGGGGCCGTGCCGTGATGACTTGTGAATTTCACGGGCCGTGCCGTGGCCCATGGCCCGGCCCACACACCCCCTTTCACATTTCATTTCTCCCAGCCACCACTCCCAGCGAAGTAAGTGGCAAATTCTCTCCCGCACTCGGATAAACCCTAGTAAGTCCTCTTCTCCAAAACCCTAGCCATGTATTCCCTCACCATCTTCTCCCCTTCTCCTCTCCTAAACCCCTCTTTCTCCTCCAAAACCCTAACCCTAGGGTTTCGTCCCCAGTCCCACATTCTTCGTTGTCCCCAACGAAACCCTAGAATCCCAATCTCCTGCTCCATCTCACAAGTTCACAGCTACGGGACCGTCGACTACGAGAAGCGTCCGACCCTGAAATGGAGCCATCTCTACCGCAGGATCTCCATGATGGAAAACCCTAGCCTTGGTTCTGCCCCTATTCTGGAGCAGTGGGAAGAGGAGGGTAGAAAGCTCACAAAATGGGACCTTTGCCGCGTCGTGAAGGAATTGCGCAAATATCGTCGTTTCAAGCCAGCTCTTGAGGTAGTTTGGATTTCGCTAGAACTCTTCTTTTTGTGTCTCTGAATTCGTGATTATGTGGGGTTTTGATTTGGAAAGTTGTATTGTTAGTTGTGTTAGAGCATTATCATTTGCATTGTGGTTAGTGTGAGTTGATTAGATTCGCAGATAATACCTCATTGATGTTATGGTGGGGTTAAGTTTCCTTCATAAATGGGTCCTTTGATTCTCAATAAGGTCAAGATGATTCAGATGTAAGCTTTGAAGTTGTTCAAGGAGAAATGAAATGCATGTTCTTGAGTAGATCAGTGTGATATTTGGGCACATTTCCAGGGTGTGGAACTCTATAGTAGCCCCTTGGGATGAAAATCCAATGCATGGGCTCCCCTAGTTGGTTATATGGTAAGATTGAGCACATGAATGATAATGTGATTAGCACAATCGTATGTATTATCAGTCATATGCATTGATCACATTATTAATCGGACCAAATCCAATTCAAGTAAAATTTGGGTGGGGCGGGTTACTAGTGTTTTGAATGAGAACAATCTCATAAAAGCTTAGTTGGCATCTCCGTTGGCCAAGGACTCTGCTCCTCATGGAGCGGAGTGGTCTTGTGTTTGACGCCTACTTTCATTGGCCACCTCCCATAGTTTTACCTAGTGCGTGTGGATAGGAGGGTTTGTATGTGCTCCTAGAGATTAGTTATCGGCCGTCCAAAATCGAGTGTACTTCGAGCTCAAGGCCAAAGGCTCCTGGGCTGGGTTGGGCAGTTAATACCCTAAGTTATAAAAAAAAAAAAAAAAACCCTCATAAAATTATGACAATGACGTAAATGTTAAGTTCTACATTATAATTTTTAAAAGCTGGGCTCCATTATTACCACAATTCCTAAAGGTGGGCCCCAATCACCTCATGAAATAAGAGCTTTTTTTCCTTGTAACTGTTAGTAGCAAACAGACTGATTGTAAATTAGAGCTTAGAAATTAAAGCTTTTAGTCTTAGACCTTTATCTAATTAGCTCTTATTAATTAAATTAAAGTTTCCAAACAGCCCTTAAGAGGATCCATCCTTGATATTGTTTTGAAGTGAAATTCAAGTTTTTCTTTGAAATTTAATTGTGTCAACTACTCAACTTACCTGACTCAAGTTTCCATCAGAATTTCAAACTATGGTGTGGTCCGCTTGATGAATAGTCTATGCTTATTAATTTTTTGTCTATTGTCTCAGATATATGAATGGATGAGCAGTCAAGGAGAGAGATTCAGACTGAACACCAGTGACACTGCAATCCAGTTAGATCTGATCTCTAAAGTTCATGGTGTTTCAAGTGCTGAAGAATACTTTTCAATGATTCCTGATGCCTCGAAGGACAAGCGCACCCACGGTGCTCTTCTAAATGCGTATGCGAAAGCAACAATGAAGGAGAAGGCAGAGGATCTTATGGACAGGATGATAAAAGGTGGTTTTGCCAAAGAAACACTTCCTTATAATGTGATGATGACTCTCTATATGAACCTCAGTGAATATGAAAGGGTAATTCTGATGATCAATGCAATGAGGGAAAGTAACGTGCCCTTGGATATATATTCCTACAATATCTGGATTACAACTTGTGCAGCAATGGAAGATCCAGAGGAGATGGAACACGTGGTTGATGAGATGAGACGGGACAGTGGCGTCAATGCCAACTGGACCACATATAGTACACTTGCAAGCATGTACATCAAACTTGGCCACTTTGAGAAGGCTGAAAATTGCTTGAAGGATGTCGAGCTTAGAATCACAGGGCGGGATCGAGAACCTTTCAATTACCTGATCAGTCTTTATAGTAGCATAGGTAAGAAGGAAGATGTTTTTCGGATATGGAACTACTACAAATCAAGCTTCCCTAGCATCCAAAACATAGGATATAAATCAATATTATCTTCTTTGGTCAGGCTAGGAGATATCATGCGAGCGGAAGAAATATACAGCGAATGGATGTCCTGTAAGTCAGGTTGGGATCCGAGAGTCAGTAATATTCTCATGGGTTGGTACATTAATGAAGGTTTGATAACGAAGGCAGAGAACTTTCTTGATCAAATGCATGAAGCAGGATTGAAACCGAACTCCAACACGTGGGAGCTCTTAGCAGAAGGACATATCAAGGAGAAGCAGGTCTCCAAGGCGGTGTCCTGTATAAAGGAAGCTTCATTGGTTGAGAGGGAACTGATCTGGCGACCGAAACCCACGATCGTCGCAGCATTGCTCTCTCTCTGCAAGGAGCAAGCTGACACCGCGAGTTTAGAGGTGTTGATGAAGGTCTTGAGAAGGGCTGGTTGCCTTGAGATGGAGGAATACAAGACATTGATTGGAACAAATGTGAAAACTGGTAGGGCTGTTGATGCCTAGGACTTGGATATGGAAGAGGATGAGATTGGTGTGACTGACGAAACTGAAGTTCTTCTCAGCGGACACCATGGTAGTGACCTGTGATGTATTCTTTGGCTGCCTTAAGTACTGATGAATGGAACCATCCATGTGGGACATAGATGCCCACTCTTTCTTAAAGATTTCTGGTCTCTTTCATTGGTTTTGGAATTGTATACTGATGCAGACCCAAAGCTGTTTTAAGTCCTACCTATGGGGTCCAACAGCCATAGGGAATGCTGAGTCTGACCATCTATCAAGGCCAATTTGCACTAGTTTCAAATTTTATTTCCTTGTAACTTTTGAAGCTGGCAGGTTTTTATGTAAAGTAGGATGAGGGTCTGTCTTTGAAAAGAAAATATAGTATAAACACAATAAGAAGGGATGTCTGGCCGTGGTTGAAGTTTTATTCATTCAATCAATTATATATTCAGACTACTCGAGTTATTTGCCGTGGAGATTTTGAAGAGCTGGACAGTTTCTTTGATTCATCACACGTTTGTGTTTGTGTTTGAGTTGTTTCCTTTCTTTTATTCCATCTTTATTATGTGGATTGGAAAGGAGTTGATATTTTGCTGAGATTGTTATTGCATCCCTTTTATAGATTGGGAACTGCATCATATGAATGGGCGGAATTACCAGTCTCTGGATAAAAAGAAATCTATCCTTTCATCATTCATTTGGGAACTGAAAGCTGTCCAAGGTTTAGAAGAGTAAGTGGTTGCATAGTTATCAGTCTCTGGAAGGGTTTTAATTTCCAAGTATCTTGAGAACCAGGGTTGCATAGTTGGTTGGAGACCGTTTCTCTCACCCAACTGTCTAGGGATCCCATCTTGGGTAGTGCCCTATATGGCTGGGTTTCTCAGGGGTCAAAAGGTGAGAGTAGAAAGATTTTGGAGACTTATAGAAGCTTGCATGTATTCGGCCTGGGGTGCTGATGATAATGAAAAATACCCAACTGGTAGCATGGTAGGAGAAAAGGAAGAACCCCAGTTGCTTCGGCATGAAAAGGTGGTGGGAACGTGGTGTACATGATGAAGAAAGGGGCTGTTGGGATAAGTATCAATGACAAAGCAAATTGGGTGGGGATGATGGATGACTTGATTGGCTGTGATAATAAAGGAGTGGAGGTAGGGGTGGAACTACATGGGGGCAAGAGGAGGCCATGCATCCCCACTCACCCAATCCAACCCTAATCACTTAGAAAAATGAAACTAACGCAAAAAGTTTTAGGAGAAGAAAATCTCTAAAAATTAGAAGTTAGGCTCTGTTTGATGTTATTCTTGGAATGTTTTAATCCAAGAATGAATGAAGAAAAATTTATTTGGCAGGCATTTTGTGTGAGAGAAAATCTAGAGAGGGAGAGAGGAAGAGATTTTATAGATATGCAATAAGGGAGAGAAAATGCCAACCAAATAAGTCTTTCTTCATGTATTCTCACAATAAAACATTCATACAATGATGCCAAACAGACCCCAAGAGTTCTAGGGGAAGAAAAATCTAAAAAAGAATAGGAGATAAGAAGATTTTGGTATGTTGAAGGTCTTCTTATTTTAACATAGCTTACCCACATTGGCGGACCCAGGATTTTGACTTGGTGGGGGCTTAAGGTAGTACTTGAGGGCTGGACTTGAGGGCTGGGCTTAAGGGCCCTTAGGGCTCTTTTGGGTTTTTTTCCAATTTGGAAGGGGCTTCAGCCCCCAGCCCAGGGTATGTAGGTCTGCCACTGCTTACCCATTCAGTAATCATTTCTAGGAAGTCTACTTCTTTCAAAAAAAAAAAAAAAAAGGTAAAAACAAAGGATAAAAATTTGTGACCTCCCTTAATTTTAGATACAGAAAAAAAAAAAGGAGAGAGAGAGAGAGAGAGAGGAACAAACATGAGAAGAGAGAGAAAAAAAAAACTGTGAGAATTTAAAAGAAAATAGGAAGAAGAGATTGTTAGTGTGTGAATCCAACAATGGAATCAGAAGCCATCCAGTAATTTCACCATTGCTACGGTGAAACAAATGCATGTATTTTGATTTGATGATTCCAAGTTCTTATGGAGAGTAGAACTCCTATTCAACATGCTAGTTAACATCCACTAAAACACACATACTTTTTGTTATTTTGTATCTAGATTTAGTAGATAATGTCTTTCATTTTGGCTGAGCTGAAGTTTATCTCTAGTAAGTTGAAAAGTTTTGCTCCTGCTTGGTTATTAGAGTTGAAGTATTCTTTTGTAGTTGTCTTTGCTTTTCCTTTTCTTTTCTTTTCTCTTTACCTTTCTTTAATTATATGCTTCTTTTACATAAAGAGAAAAAAAATTCACTTTCTGCCTGGCCTAACTCATACTCACTTTTGTGTTCATAGTTGCTGGCCGAAGTTTCACTTCAGTCATTCTTATATTCTTTTCTATGATCAAATGCTAAGTTGAATATAAACTTTATTCTCATTATTCATTCAATGGTCAATCCAACGGTATATATCATTTTAATTTGAATAAGTACTGAACTAAAATTTCAATTCATAGTGGGAGCCCAACGTAAATCAAGCTATGATTGGCCACATGATAATCAACACAAGGTGGATGAACACAAGGGATGATTTTTTTTTTCTGAAACACAACATCCCAAACTCCATTTTACTTTCGGGTAAAAGAGATCTCAAACTCTTAAAATCCGGGAGAGAACATACAATGAACCTCCAACATCTTGTCAATATCACTTGCAAGTTGTAACATGGGCAGATGCATACCCCAATTATGGGTAAAGGAGATCATCTGTCCACGTTAAGGCATGTGAGCATGTTTTTCAAAATACAGACATAAAGATCGAATCACATCTGTTCAAATGTGGCACCCTTTGAAAAGATCCAAACCGTTCAAAAGATCATGTGTCTCTTTCTATTTATCTATGTGGGTCAATGTACGATTCAAAAAATTAGGTTTAGATCATATATTTATCATTTTTTTTTATAATAAACTCAAGTTTTATGAACAATGAGGACCACATAATGGAAAACCATCAATTTAGTTGTGGCCCCATGCATTGGGACTAGGGATGTAAATGGGTAGGATTCGGTTCGCTAAGCCAAAGTATTAAATTACTAGGTAGTGAATATTATTCAGAAGACATTTTTCAGCAATTCATTATTTAATTTCAACAATTCCTTAAATTACATTTTTCATGAAATCTAATTTGGTGGTGATTATTATTCAAATTAGTACCAAATTAGAGTGAGTACTAATTTTTGGGGGGGTCAGTGAGTGTGAGGGAATTTGTCATAGAGTGTCTCATGCGGTGGTTAAAAAAAAAAAATACCTTTCACACAAATCCATGAGAGATACCTTTTAGCGAAACATATATAGGATGCATTTCAACCAGCATAGTTCCTGTTTAAAATAAACACTCAAGAGTACAGCTTTTTTTTTTAAAGCATAATCAAGGTGCTTTAGTTGGTAGGTTGAGTGTTCACAATATGATGTTGACCTTCTAACAATGCACCATTATTATTATTATTATTATTATTACTTTATTTTTATTTTGTTAAGGTTGTAGGTTAAACTACTAAGATTCTCAAATTAACAATTATGCTCTTTTTAAGAAATAATTTCATCAACTATATCACTCATAAAACTAGTCTTCTATGTGATATATAAATCAGTGAATATGCATCTCAACTTATATGCTAAGCAAAGTAGGCCTTTGTCACATCTTCTGGAGTCCACCTTAATGCATGGCAGTCAAGATAAACGGAGGGATTATGGGATATAACCTGGATTAGAAGTGAACTCATCATTCATCATATACGATAATCTTAGCCCTTGATTTTGCTATTTTTAAAAGTTAGATGGGTATGCATTGTTGGGATTGATCATGATAAAAATCTAACAGTGACTTAATTTCATGTGAGTGTCGAGCTAATACTAGTAGCAGTTCAAAGGAGTAAACTATTGCTACCCTGGCCAATGTACTGATGGATCAGTGGCATTAGCACCGTAGTCTCAGATAAGTGCCTAGGGATCGATCTCTGGCTGTAGAGGTTGCATACCTTCTCACGAAACCGGTTGTCTTGTCTAGCTAAAAGAAAATTGGTTTGCCACCTTGATCATATTCCAAAATGCTCTGAGTGGCATCCTAATGTTGATTAGTAAACAAGGATTTTATACTTGATTGATAAAAAATGAATTCTCCTATGGCACGCGTAGTTTCTAAAGGATGAGAACCAACCATACACAGCATCTACAAGAATTTTATAAGTCTAACATGCTCTATAGTTTTAGATCAAGTGTTGCTCTCAAAATAGGTTGATAAATAACCAATGATCTTATCACACTCATAAGTCATCATCTTTGATGTGAACCAGGGCGGAATTAGAAGGGGGCAAGGGGCGGCCATTCAGAAAATTAAACCCCTTTGATTTAGCTAGAGGATATTATATATCATTTTTACATATAGCCCTCCTAGAAAATTCTCTTTTTTATATAGTGGCCTTTCCAAAAAAAATTTTTTAGTTCCGCCCCTAGATGTGAACGAACTATATAGCATTCACATCTATAATTCAAATATTTTATGGCCTAATCTCCCAAACCTATTTAGAGAAAAGATTCCATGTATCGTGCAAGTGGGAAGGGCTTGGACCGAATATTTTAAAACCGTGTGTTGAGTGGTAAACCAGAATATGAGGCTAAATAACATGTGGGTTCGAACCTTGTTCACATCAAATGGCAACAGCTTTCACCTGCCTACCTAGGGTTTAAATTCTGGATATGTCACATTTTTCGACTGTGTGGGCTTTTGTTTATGTCTGTAGGGCTTCTTTCTCACTTGTGTGGGCCATCTTCCCACTTGTATGGATTATCTTTCTTTGCGTACGGGTTCTCTCTTGGGTCCCACCCCCTCCATTGGAAAAAAAAAAAAAAAAAAAAAAAAAAAAAAGGAAAAAACATGAGGGGAGAGCTTGGATAAGTTTCCTCAAAAGAGACCTATCCATCAATTTCATAATTGCAGCCCAAGGTCTCCTTGTAGATGGAAATTTTTTTTTTCCTTGTTTTCAGTGTTGAGAGATCAGCAGTGAGCGTGTGGGAAGACACTTTTCCCTGTGGGTTACCCTGGTGGGTACCACTTTAACATTGGATTCTGATCACCCAGGTATACTTTACCAAGTGCCAGCATGCATTATTTGCCATGTTGTTCTTCTTTTTTTGGTCGATAAAGAGAACTCATGAAAGTTGAACGGCATAAAAAGAAGTGGCCTATTTTTCTTTTCATACTTTTTCAATTTAATAACCTGTTTTGAAGGGGGTCTACATGGAAGGTCTTTTTGGTAACCTGTTTTTGGTAAGCCAGTGGGAGTGCCATTTAGATGAGGGAATGAGACCTCAAGTGAGATTAACAAGCCCATGGGTGAAGAAATAAAGGTCGATGATTTAAACCCTCGATAATTAGGTGAGAACCGACGCCTCTTACCATTAAGGTAAGAAATCGTTTTCGGTGTACGTGAAAGTTACACAAAATCCATGTAGCCTAAACAGAAGGCTTTGCATGACCACATGAAAACCAATTATGCAAAATGCTTCTTCCTCCTTGTATCCCAATTTCTGGTTCGAATATAACTTAAAATATCCAAAATGCTAATGTTTCTTCGTGTTCTATTGTACAAATATGAGTGCTTAGTTTGGAATTTAAATATAGAGTTTGTGGACACGATGTTCTCGTGCAGCATGAGAATTTGTAGTTCTCTATTTTACTTGAAATCAAAAACTCATGGTAGTTTGATCTAAGCTTTTCAAATGCCATCACATGTAAAATACTTAAATATACAATAAATTCTTACTTCTTTACCTTCTTTTTTTTGTTTTTAATTCAAGGAGAAATAATTATCCTTTTTTTGGTTATTTCTTTTTTAAATGCTTGTTATCAATTTTGGGATGGTAATTAATAAGGGTAACTTTTTCCCCCTCTTCTTTACATTTTCACTCTCTACTTGCTATTTTTGAAAGACGGAGTACATTGGTCATGGTTTTCATTAATGTTTTGGACCCCATTTTGGTTTAGCCTCTAAACCGAAATATTTTGATGAAATGATTCTAAGTTATATTTATAAAATACATAATATATATAGGGAGGTGCTTCTATGAGAGCATATCTCACCTTACTATGAGAGATATGGTGAGGGCCCTCACATTCATATCCAATGTCAACAACTTAAATGTGAGGGCCATCACCCTATCTCTTATAATAAGGTGAGAGATGCTCTCATAGAAGCACCTCCCATATATATATATATATATATATATATATATATATGAGGGACATTCATGTGCATCCATCCCTCACCATAGGATGAGGGAACTTTTCATTTTTGCACATGAATATTGCTTTTATGCATATAACCATATATGACTTTTCCTCTTTTGCACATGAAAATTTCCAATTATGGAAATGTCTCTCACCCTATGGTGAGGGAACTTTTCCTTTTTGCACATGAATATTTCTTTGTGCATATGACCATATATGACTTTTCCTCTTTTGCACATGAAAACTTTCAATTATGGAAGTGTCCCTCACCCTATGGTGAGGGATGGATGCATATGAATATTCTCCATATATATATATATATATAAATGCTTCTATAAGAATAACTCTCACACTACTGTAAGAGTAAGGAGGTGTGACCATCATATTTAGGCTGTTGGCATTGTATATGGATCCAATGGGTCTTCTTTTACTCTCATAGTAGTATGAGAGTTATTCTCATATAAATATTTTTCTTATATATATATATATATACACACACACACATGGAGATGCTTCTATAAAAGATGCTCTCACATTACCAAACCAGGCCTAATCCAATTTTCTAAAACTCGCGCCAGGCCTAACCCCTACCCTTTTTATTACTCTTTATAAAACAACACGCCCGAGATATCTCTTGCCCTAGCCCTCTTTTTTATACTTTTGTGGAAAACTTATCTCGCACTATATCTTGATGAAAGGGGAAAAAAGAAAGGGGGATGAAAAAGAAGAAAGGAAGGGGGCGGCGCAGCACACCGAGTTAGGCTGATGGATAAGGAGGAGTGAAGCAGCGGCAGTAAAGGCAACAACAGGACACAAGCATTCTTGCTCTTTTTATTTCCATCTTTTATTTTACTAGAAACAATCCCTATTTCTTTTGTTGTTGCTGCTGCTGCTGCCTTTTCTTCTTCTTTTCTCCTAACTGTTTCTAGGGTTAGGTTATTCTGAAAAAAAAGGAATAAAACTAAAATCCGGATTTCATGGAAATAGTATGAAATCAGTTATGATATGTATTTCATTTTAGTCACATGGCCGAAATGAATTTTTTTGGCCATTTCAACCAAAATAAAATGATTTACAAATATGATTGCTCATCCAAATGGGTGTACAAAGTCCTTTAGCCTAATATTCCAAAAGTGTAGGCACTCCAAAGTAAATGTATTGATTTTGAGTAATTTCCATGTAAAAAGCTTTTAATCCCTTTTGAAAATCACTTTTTTTTTTTTTTTCTTTCAAGAAGAAATCATATAGAAAATGAATGACAAATACTCACACACCTACGCACACCCTACCTGAGTCCCCATATCCATCACAGTTATAACATAAGATCGATTCTCAATTGTTTCTATAAAGTGAGAGATGTCTAGCCTTCGTGTTACCTGTGGATCACCAATTGACAAAAATCCTATCCACATGACACTAATTACAAGTTAAATAAATCTCAAATGCGAAAACCATTAATACCTTTCATGGTGATCCCACATGATTACATACAATTGAAATCCACATCCATAAAATGATTTTTCTCTTAGGGGTAACAAAAAAATTTCAAACAATTGAAATCCACATCCATAAATTGATCAATGCCACCCCACCTATAAAATCTAAATCACTCGAAATAATTTCCTAAATACATACATACCCATAGTAAAAATAAGCAACTCCATAAAATGTCAAGATTAAGTTCATAATCCAATCCCACCATGGCAATACTTCTAGTTAGAACAACATTTTATATAAAGATAAAATAAAATTTTTGAACGGCTTGGATTTACAACGTGGGACAAGTAAGATGTTGTAGTAACCCTACTGCTAGGGCTCTTTCCCTCCAAATGTGACAAGAGAGGGTACGTCAGCCTCGAGAAGAGGTATATATAAGGATCTTCTCAACACACGGACCAAAATAGAAAAAGAAAGAAAAAACTGCGTAACGGCGTGGGACCGATTCAAACCTGCAACCGAAAAATCTCCAAACAGGTCTGCTCCAATCGATCTCTCTTTCCTTCTTTCAACTGCTATTTTGAGATTTTTAAGGTGTGTTTTCTTTCAATTAACATGAGAATCTGTTGTGAAACCCTAATTGTATTAGTTGATTCATCTCTTCGTCTTTGATTCCAGCATTGCGTGGATTTTTTTTGGACGATCTAAAAGTTTGTTGAATTGGAAGAAGATCCATGCGATTTTATGAAAATTTTTTTATTCGTTTTGTTGTTGATTATTCTTCTTGATTCATTTGTCTGTTTGTTTGTTTTCTCCTGGATTGGGGGATCCAGAAATGGTGGAATTAGAAGAAATTCCATCTGATACATCGGTGGTGTCGGGATCTCGAATCAAATCCGATGTTCAATCACATCCTGTGCGAAAACGGAGTTTGGAAATTGATGATGGAATGCCTTTGGATCGTCCCGTAGGGTTTTGCAGGCAGAAGCTTCCTGCTATACGAGATTTCCCATCAGAATTTGGGAAAATCCATCAGGAAATCGATGGAAAATGGAGTGACGGAGGCTCGTTTGGATTGCCCGGGGTTTTTGTTGGATCTGAATTGCCCAAATCGGCGGAAAGTTCAGATCAGATGGCATTGTCTGACTCGGTGGTGGACCTGCCGAAACCCAAAGCCGGAGAATTGTTGATGTGTATTGACCAGAGTGGTTTTCTCCAACCATTTAATAATTTGGAAGTTGAAATTGCCAATCACTCTGAATTGGTTGAGATGCCCAGCAGTTTGGGTAAGACTGAACCTGTGGTTTCACAAGGAGCTAATGTTAAAATGCTTGATACGACTGATACTGCGGAAGGTGAAGAGGAAAATGTGCCTAAAATATATCCTCCCTCGCGAAGAATCTCTGGTCACAGAGATTTTCCTTTTGGTTGCGGGAGAGATGCTCAACCTATGCCTAAGGAAGAAGTTCAAGAAGGCTTCACTTTGGGTAGCAAGAAGGCATATGAGGATTGCCCTTCAGTTGAGATGGATGGAAATTTGAATGATATTAAGGATACTGCTGGTAAGTCTGAGGGGGGTGTTATCAAAGAGACTGAAGGAGAAGGGGAATTTTTGAGTGGTAAGTTGGTTGTGCTTAGTAAGATTGCTGGAGAAGAGGAAAAGGAGGGAGAGCCTGTGGTCGGTTACATACAAAGATCCGTTCCCAATGAAAAGAATAACAAGAGTTTCAAGAGAAATACAGATAGTTTGGAGGGAAAGATAGCAACCAGGAAGTCAACTAGAATAAGCAAGTCTTCTTTTCGACATAAGAACAATGCATTTTTTAAGGATGAGGAGGATTCTCTACCACATGGAGACGGAGAGAAAAGGGTTGCTCCTTGTCAAGAGTTGAGTTTGACCTTGATTCCTTTTGGTCCCAATCCCAGCGGTAAAAGTGATGACCCCCGAAGAAAAGTTAGAGAGACTCTTCGTCTGTTTCAAGCCATGTGTCGAAAGCTCTTGAGAGAAGAAGAAGCGAACCCAGACCTACGTGCCCGAACCTCGGGGCGTATTGATCTGACTGCTGTTAAGCTACTTAAAAAGGAGAATCTATGTGTTAACACTGGTATGCCAATCTTAGGAGCTGTGCCTGGAGTTGAAGTTGGTGATGAGTTCCACTTTAGGGTGGAGCTTGCTATCATAGGCCTTCATCGTCCATATCAGAGTGGGATAGATTACATGAAACAAAACAAGATTGTACTTGCCACTAGTGTGGTCGCTTCTGGGGGTTATGAAGATGACATGGACGGCTCTGATGTATTGATATATTCAGGCCAAGGGGGAAAACCTGCAGGTGTTGATAAGCAAGCTGAAGACCAGAAGCTCGAGCGTGGAAACCTGGCATTGAAAAATAGCATAGATGCCGAAACTCCTGTCAGGGTCATTCATGGATTTAAGGAACTGAGAGGCAGTGATACCCAAGATGTGAAGGGAAAGAAGATTATTACATATACATATAATGGTCTGTACTTGGTTGAAAACTATTGGCAAGAAAGAGGCGACCATGGTAGATTTATTTTTAAGTTTCAAATGAGAAGATTGCCAGGGCAACCAGAGCTGGCCATTAAAGAAATCAAGAAGTCAAAAAAATCGGCAGAGCGTGAAGGTCTTTGCATTGCTGACATTTCTCAAGGAAAGGAGAAGATAGCCATCTGTGTGGTTAATACTATAGATGATGAGCGTCCTTTACCAGTGGAATACACAACCACAATGATATATCCTCCATGGTACATACCAACTGTTCCTAGGGGGGGTTGTGATTGTACCGATGGCTGTTCAGATTCCAAGAAATGTGTGTGTGTGAACAAAAATGGTGGGGAGATCCCTTTCAACCATGATGGTGCTATTGTGGAAGCGAAACGACTTGTGTATGAGTGTGGCCCTTCGTGCAAATGTCCTCCATCCTGTTACAACAGAGTCAGCCAGCATGGGATCACATTCAAACTAGAGGTCTTCAAGACCATATCAAGGGGTTGGGGTGTCAGATCCCTAACTTCTATTCCATCTGGAAGTTTCATATGTGAGTATGCAGGGGAGCTGCTTAACGATAAAGAAGCTGAACGGAGGATTAGTAACGATGAATATCTGTTTGATATTGGACGAAATTACAGTGAGCTACAACTTTGGGAGGGCCAGTCATCTTTTGGACCAACAGACTCACAATCAAGTGCCCCTGAAAAAGTAACGGAGGATGCGGAATACACCATTGATGCTGCTAAGCATGGCAACGTGGGAAGATTTATCAATCACAGTTGCTCCCCTAACCTCTATGCACAGAATGTCCTTTTTGATCATGACGATGAGAGCAAGCCTCACGTAATGCTCTTTGCTGCAGAGAATATTCCACCGCTACAGGAGCTAACCTACCACTACAACTACAAAATTGGCGAAGTTCGTGATTCTTGTGGTAATATAAAACAGAAAAATTGCTACTGTGGTTCTCATGAGTGCACAGGCAGGTTGTATTAAGGCGATTGTATGTGTACTTGTTATACTTTTTTTACCATGTAAACATTGCAGTTGTTCATTGGAATTGGAAGTGTATCTTGAACTGTTGTTTACTGATAAAAAGACAAAATGTTGACCTGTTGTCCTTATGAAGAAGCTAATGGCATTCTTGATATGATTTGTTTGTCTTTTGACCCTTTTTGGTTTATGGTTGATGTATTACTCATTTCAACTGAGCAGTCTACATCGGGACAAGGGCTCCCAATTCGTTTTATGTGCTTTACTATACCTACCAGCCATTATGGCCTAAATTCCTCTTAAGTTCTAGTCCTCAAACAGGGGAAGAAGTTTATGCTTGATATTTCATCCCTTTTGCTGTTGTTAGTTCCTATTTCTGTATTAATTCAAGCACCTAACTATGTTGGATTTCTATATTTTGAATAATGTGATAAATTTGCAAAGTGACCAATCCACCAGAATCTCTGACAGAATTGGGGTGATGCACTTGGGGCTTGTTTGTTCCGTGTAATAGAAATATTGAATACATATGAACTGTTAGATTCTATTTCTAAAATTGGTTGTAGTTGAATGAATTTCCAAAAATGACCATCAAATTATCTTTCTTTTAATGGAAAATGAATCAAGGGGAAATTGGAAATGAATACCTAGACATCACCCTAGTAAATCAGATCCTACGTGAGGGGGTTGTCTCCACTTTTATCCTTCACCTCTCACTTCTTTAATAATCCTTGTTGGAGTACACTTGACTAGACCTGTCAATTTAGCTCGTTGAAATGGGTACCCGGCCTGGCCAGTCCCAAGCCCAAAAATACAGGGCTTTTAAGATTTTTTGACCGGACTTGGTCAATAATTTTTAAACCTGGCCAAAATGGGACTGGGACTGGGACTGAGACTAGGTAGAGGAAGCCCAGCCCGTTTAGGCCGGGCCGCTCCAAGCTAATTTTACTATTTTTTTACTATTTCTTATAATTTTTCAGTGAATATGAATTGTATTTTTTACTTCTGTTAATTTCTGATTGAGGCCCTTAAAATAGTATCTTTGCCATGATTATCTTTACCTAGTCATTACATTATTAGTTAAGGTAAGAATGAACTAGTAAAGTCCTCAAAACCTCAGTTCCAAAACCTGCACCCCCGTTCACCTTTCCAATTCCAAATAAAATGCAAATCCATAAGATTCTTCTTCTTTTTTCCACAATTAGCTTTAGTCCTTTCCACAAAATCTCGAGCAACCCATAGCTACTTAGGTATTTACACAAACATCAGATTTTTTCTGGTTTCTAGCTTCAATTTTTTCAATGTAGCAAGATGCAGCCCAATTTCATAAATTATGCTCTTGCATGTTTCAGCAGCAAGTGGCCTGACTCAGTAAAACTATGACATGTATTTGCCTTCTCTATACTAAAACCACTTGCTTAAATGGCATTTTCTAAATAAACCTCTAAGGGAACAACTTCGTAGTTCTTTAATGGTGAGCTCTGTCATGTTTCAAACCCAGAGGTTAAGTCAACTCATCTACAAAACCTTGAGCCTAGCATGGGGCTGTATATAATTATTTCACAAATTATGCTCTTGCATGCTTCAGCAGCAAGTGGCCTGACTCAGTAAAACTATGACATGTATTTGCCTTCTCTATACTAAAACCACCTGCTTAGATGGCATTTTCTAAATAAACCTTTAAGGGAACAACTTTGTAGTTCTTCAATGGTGAGCTCTGTCATGTTTCAAACCCAGAGGTTAAGTCAACTCATCTACAAAACCTTGAGCCTAGCATGGGGCTGTATATAATTATATCTTTGTGTTCAAGATTGTGCTAAAGCCCAGGCCCGGCCCGAGCCCACATGCGATGGGATTTGACATAGGTCCGCTCAATTTAGAGCCGGAATTGGACAATCCCCGGTAGACCCGTCCAATATTCGGGATGAGATTGGACAACCATGCCTGGGTTGACAGGCCTACATTCAGGCCTACATTTGACCATGAATTCCCGTGCAAACAAACAGGTCCTCAGGAAACTGTGGATTACTTTACACAGTGAACTAGCAGATTATGAGATTTCAGTAACATCAATAAGGAGTAAGTAATATACTAAAACTCTCTCCTCGGGTATAAAAATCAGTAAGCTGTAGCAGTTCCGCAACAGTTTGTTGACATGTACACCTTCCTCTGGATTCAATGATAATGCAAACTAACATGCATAATCCATTCAACAGACAGATTACAATAGCCGAACTGCAAGTCCAAGGGACAAATAAACTCAAATCGAAGTTTATGAGGAGCACTCTTTTAAGTAAATTCTAAGTAGCCTTGTCCCCGCAGCATTTATAAGCTTAACCTTCATCCATGGGTTATGACAATGATAGAAACAACTGAGGCCTGCAGTGTGAAGGCTCATCTTGTTATACAATTGAAGTCAAAATCCAAAATGTTGGAAGTCCCTGTACTTGGCTAATTGCAAAATTGTAGTCATACATCAGGAAGAGAAGGTACTTTCTGTTGTCTTTTTTTTTTTTTAGTGTACTTTGAGATCTTAGTTGCTTGGCCTAGGAGTTAAAAGCAGTTGACTTGTACTACTCTCCATCACTAAACAAGTCTATGTGGATGACTTTGACTGAATGTGCGTGCAATGGATGGTCAGAGATGATCACTTTCGGCTTTTTTTTTTTTTTTTTTTTTCTTTTTTGTTTTCTGAAGCTAGAAGTAGAGAGAGATTCTCAAGAAGAAGAAGGAAAAAAAAAAAGAGGAGCAAGAAGAAGATCAGGCTTGAAGAATATGGCAAGACAGATTGATGACCTATGCCTGCAAAGAGTTCAAAGACAGCAAGCTATAAAGAGGGTTGCACTAAATTCAATGAATAGGGCTAACTTTTCAGAAATCTAAGCCCATCACATTATCTGACCACCCTAGTATTGGCACCTGTTCAAATTTTAAATCTATCTCAGTAGCTCTAGCATTAGATTGATTGTTTCTTATACGTGATGAACTTCATATGATATATTTTAAAATACAGAGAAAAGCGAATGGACTAATGATGTGTAAAACATATGATTAATCTGACATAGGGTCTGTTTGGAGGGAGATAGAGCGAGAGAAAACAAGTGGAGAAAACTAGAAACAGAACAAATTTTAACTTCACACAGTTTTCTCCACCTCAATTTTCTCTAGCTTTTCTCAACCTCTGCCCCTTTTAAACCATTACAAATCAGACCTGATTCATATAAGGCCTGTTTGTTTGCATGGATTGTATCCCTCAAATTCATTATAAAATGGGTTGCAACAGAGGATTTCTAAAGAGGTGAAGGGTGAAGGATTTATACTGGAGAAGTTGATGGAAACTGACTTTCCTAGGATTTTATTTCCTAGGTTGGTGGCTGGGTTTTTATTTTTCATCTTGCCTTGGTTTATTTCCATCGAATGGTAAATTATTCGATGCCCATTTATGGATGTATGCATTTGTTTCTTCAATTTTAGCCACTTTTAAGAAAACATTTCTTAGAATTTTATGAAATTTAATTCCAAACAAAGAAAGGAAAACATACGGTGAAAAGGATTCCTGTTTGTGTGAGCATAGTACATTGAAACTATTTTAGCATTTAAAACTATACTGATATAGCTAGTGTGGAACTTGAAAACATCACCTACTTGCATTGTTCCCTTCAAATAAAATCACTCTTGAAAATTGTGATAAGAACCGGGAGAGAGAGAAACTTGATGTAATTTAGAGAGGGAGAGAGAGAGAGAGAGCTGTCCAAACTTCAAACAAGATTATTTCTACTATTAGTAGGAAGGAAAGAAAGCAACACCGCTCACTCCAGCATCACTCCAGATGGAGTGAATGATTTACACATCAGTATTGAAAACATAGAACGAGTGTTTACTTGTGATACTTACTACACTCATACAGTAAGCCATCATTTTGCTAAAATGTAACACTAACACAGACAACGTACACGCTATCTCACAAACCCATTCAGTTCCCATCATTGGTTGGGCCACCACCGCCTTCAGAGCCGCCTCCAGGAGCTCCAGAGCCAGCTCCAAACCCACTACCGCCACCGTGTGCTCCACCACCTCCAACCCCATAACCATAACCAGACCCTGACCCTGACCCAGACCCAGACCCAGACCCAGATCCATATCCAAATCCAAACCCCCTCCCATTCCCTGTTGGAGACCGACCAGACCCAGAGCCATAGCCATAGCCACTTCCTGGGCTTGAACCCCAACCCCAACTGTAGTCCCAATTGCCACTGGGGCTCGAACCATGGCCTGAGCCACTGCGACCACCCCAACCGGGGGGAGACATGGTGGGCTGCGGCTCGTTCCTCCCATCGCTGTTTTCATACGCTACGGAGGCACAGGTTAGCACCAGCACGATTAGAAAGATGGCAGATTGCTTTATATAGAGAAGTGCATTTTCTCTCTATTCTCTCTGGTCTGTCTTTCTGTCTTGGTATATATGGTTGTGTTTGTTTGTGATCACACTGGGAAAGCAGAGAAGTGAATTTGAATGGCACTTGAGTCCTATTTAAAATGAAGGAGAGGAAAGGGATAGGAGGAGAGGATGTGAAAAAAGTAAAGAGAGTAGTGGTGGTGGGAGAAGGAGGGGTGTATTTGTCTGGACAAGAGTAAATGAAACTACCACGCATGCATGATTTGCACCACTGTCCATTCTTGTAAAAGTAGTGGAATTTGCATTATCAGATTTGGGAGAACGTCTATTTTACATGGAGAATATTTCATGTGAAAATGACCCTCTATCTTGTTCTTTGCTAGAACTTACCCAAAATTGTCCGGAGTCCGGACAAGAACTAATGAAACTACCACGCATGATTTGCACCACCACCCATTCTTGTAAAGTAGTGGAAT
The DNA here is from genome assembly GCA_003546025.1 of Camphora micrantha. Taxonomy (NCBI): domain Eukaryota; kingdom Viridiplantae; phylum Streptophyta; class Magnoliopsida; order Laurales; family Lauraceae; genus Camphora; species Camphora micrantha. The sequence goes on along the minus strand of QPKB01000006.1, from coordinate 22,121,295 downwards.
TTGCATTACTGGATTTGGGAAAATGACTATATACATGGGGAATATTTCATGTGAAAATGACCCTCTGTTTTTCTTCTTTACTGTAACTTACCCAAAAACCATCATGCTCTTTCTTTTCTTCTTCTTCTTCCTTCTTTTTTTTTTTTGGACAAAGTCCCTATCCGATAGACACAGAGAAATCAACTTTTGATTACAGCTATAGATGGGAAGATGCCTCACCACTTGAATTGTGAGTGGATTGGTACGGTTGTATTGTGGATAGGCTCATTAGTTTCATGTAATTGAGTTCCTAAGAATTCAGACACTTGCATTTTTTAAAGTGGCTAAAATTTAAGAAACAAAGATGAATATTAAAAAAAATTAATGATTAAATGATTTGCCTTTAATGAAAAATGAAGGAAAATATAAGATGAAAAATGAGTATCTGACCATCACCCAAGTTATTTAAATTTGGAGAATTAATGATCTTATCTACATCTCCACTTTATATCTTTTACCACTCATGACATGCAACTCATTTGACCATTAATTCTTATGTACTACTCAATTAAATGAACGCATGAAATTGAATACATTTAAATTTATGATAGATAGAATTGTGACAAAGAGTTATTACATATTCGAGGGGTGAGATATAAGGTGGATGATGCGACCTTAACTTTTCTAAGATTTGATTTACTAGGATCATAGCAGGATATTCATTTTTTTTTTTTCATCTTCCTTTAATTTATTTTCAATAAGATGAGATTATTTAATACCCATTTATGGATCTTCATTGTTAACTATTTTTAAGAACACATTTCTTAAAATCTCTAGAAAATCCAATTCTATACAGACAAATAAGTCTTAAGATTTCCAATTGCCACTTCTTTTTCTTACAAAAATAAAAAATAAAAAAAAATGAGGCATTCAAAGTTCAATAGCTGATTTTGGTAATTTAGAAAAAAATAGAGAATGAGTAGTAACAGGTACATTTTAGTTATTTGGATGAAGTGGTGTGTTGTTTTGCATAACTTGTGTTTTTGAAAAAAATAATTTATTTGGGTCCATGGATCATGTGGCAGCAGGGGCCTCCATCACATGCTTTTGACAGGCCCATGGCAGGGGATACACGTTGCCGACGTAAGCTTCCATCCATCTGTAACGGCACTTGCCCAAATCATCATTTTATTGAAAGAAAGTTGGCCCCAAAGCTGTTCCTGTAATGAGATTTTCTTTCTCCAGCTCTCTCACTCTCTCATGGACTCTTTCTTGGATATGGATTTAGAGATTATCTGTTTTCGAAATATCCTCATCTGGATTCTTATAGCATTGTCTGGGAAATATCATAGTGGGTACTGGGTACCATTCAAGATAATATAAAAACATATCATAGTGGGTGATACACGGTTTCGCAGGCCTCTTCCATTCAGGGATGTCGGTTAATCCCATACCTGCCCCACCACCTTCCATTGAACTCCATGCCCGCCCCCACAAGGGATGTAAATGGATCCCAATTCTCGGCTTGGGTCCTTATTTAGGTTCCAAGAAGTAAATGAGTCCGGGTTTGGATCCATTTTTGGACCCATGATTTAAATGGGTCAAGGTCCGGTTCCACCTTGGTTCTAACCCGTGGACTCGATATTATATTCATTTTCGGAAAATACTCCTAACAGCTATTTTCTTTCTAAATCATTTAGCTAGTATTGTTTTTTACTAAATCATTATCTACCTGATTCGGACCCGTCCCCGTCCCATATATGGAACCAGTTCAGCTGCAGCTAATGAGATATTTGTTATCATCGTGGCCTTGTTTTTTTTTTTTTTTTTTTGACAGAGAAATTGCTGCTGAGGTGAGAGTGAGATATCGTAAGCTTAGGCCTAAACAAGTCTCCTTGCACGTGCAAACATTGATAATGTGAATTTCATCAAGGCCCTATGCCCCTATGGTGATTGAATCCTTCTTGTCCCAATCTGTATCTTGCTGTTCATTTGCTTATATATTTGTGTCCCCTTGATAAACCCAATGCCCTGCAGGTTTGTGACAATCATCAGTGGAGATCTAATTAAAGCCCCAGTGCTAAATGGGGATTGTATTTCAGAGAAAAAATAAAGGGTCTGCTTCACTGGAGAAAATAGAGGTGGAGTCAATTTTCTCCACTTAATTATAATGATTTCAAATTCTGCCCATATTATCTCTGGACAGAATTTCCAAATGCTCAAGTACAACCTGCCAAAGGTGACATTTCAAAATGCTAAAGTTCTGGAAACCAACTTAAACAAACTGGAAATCCCGAATACTGCATAGACACAACCAAGGTCCTGTGTTTACTTTTTTTTTTTTTTTTTTTTTTTCTATACGAATTTGCATTCCAAAAGGAAGAAAAGGTAGAGAATGTGTTTGGAAGATGTTTTTGGGCTGTTCCAAAATTTCCAACTACAAATTGTTTTAGGGAAAAGACTCCATGGAATTTTGAAAGTTGCCAACTCTCTGCATTACCTTGCAAAAAAGATGAAGGAAATATTGCCACAAACCGATCCATTTCCAACCCCAATTTTTAAGGTGTGGGGCCCACCTCCAGTCTTTGTGCATAATGGTGTATCAAGTGAGTGATTTATGTTTAATTTAATGAAAGCACTATCTGACATGGATCATGGATGTATGAATATTACTAATGCTTAATTTTAATTCTTCAAGATATACAACATGAATTTATAGATATGTAGAACAAATTTAAATTTTATTGTTATCAGAATATTAAAATACATATCCCCATTTTATAAATATTCACTCCTGACTCCATCAGCCAAGTTAAATTCACAGAAGATTGAAAGATTGTAAGTTCTTCATGAATGAAAAGACTTCATAGTTTTGATCATTCAAGCAGTGAGCTGCATACAACCTATGATCATTCGATTTGAAAGCTATCCTTGTGTAATTTTTGACTTTTTAGAGAAAATGAAAGACCGACTTGTCTTTTTAAAAAAAAAGATCTCTTTGGAATATGTTATGTAGATCTTCTGTGACTTTGACTTGAGCAGGTCTACCAATGTTGGACCTGGATGTCTGGTGGTGTTGGTGAGTTTTTTAGTAGCATTTTGTAAGTTGTCTATATAACATCCCAAAATAGAATGAGAGGAAGTGTTAATCAAAATAGGTCAGAAGAAAATACTTAAGTTTGTCCAAGGTTTGTTTTGTTATTTTTATAATGTCTCTCTTTTTTTTTTTTTTTTCTTTTTCATACAGTGTAATAAATTGAGGAAAGAGTGAAATACCAAGTACCAACAATACAATTCTGTATTTACCCTCATATATTCTTTAGTAACTTTGCCCCTTTCTTTTTTGACTTATTATCCTCTGATTAATTGTTGAACTGATCTTGTGCATGTTGCATTCTTTGATCCATGAAAGGTATAGAAGTATAGAACTACATGATGATTGGCTGTGGTTGATCCATGTCCTCAACCTTTAGATTCCATGCTTGAAATTGTTTATTTCATTTCTTTAAGAAAAATATGGAACTATTGTGGAGATTCCCTGCACCATTTATGATATCCTTTAAATGGGTGATTGGCATGAGCTGCTCTGCCACTGTACACATGGAAGGTGTAGATATGGAATATCCACCTGGTTGATGCCTTGTGGCTGGACCAATACGTTTGAGTACCACTTTGGGATGATCCTAGAATTTAATTCTGTAGTCTTTGAGCAGTGAAGTATATAACAGTAATGATTGATGCATTAATGGCCAGGGTGGCCAGATTCTTAATCATGGTCCTGGGCAGGGCCTTCAGGTAGCTGGTCCAAACTAATGCATCATCTCTCCTTCCAGCCATGAGGATTGAGAAATGTCCAACTGCATGACCTGCAAATTGCAATGAGCCTGGAAGGTTTTAAGAAATTTCATTTCTCTATCATGTAGGTGTATATATGTATATAAAATATGACTGAAGTCCATATGTTGTTAGAAGTGTCTTATGAATAACTGATCATTGCAATCCATATGTACACATGGAAGAATTGTACAAACATCCATAGGCCACTTACCACATTCCGGTCCTGAGATTTTCTGGCCATGGGTAATTCCCGAGATAAAATACGCGTACTCCTGTGAAATTCGCACTTGTCCCGGGTGAATTCTCTAAGGATAAAACAATCACTTCACGCAAGTGAGGGTTACTCACTGACACTGTCACTGTACATTTAATGTGGAAGCACATAAAATATTCTAATTATTGGTATCACCTCACGATCAATCCTGAACAATTCAATATGTTTACACAAAATAACTTTTCTATTTACTGACAAGTAGGGATGACAAAACCCACCCTACCTGAATTAAACAAAAGTATAATATATTATTTCCAAAACATTTCTTTTTCCAAAACACAAAATGATTAACATCACTATGCATGTTCAACAACTACTCCCAAAAGGACATCAACAAAACCCATGCTCCGCTCTTCGAAATCGAGGACTAGATGGCGCCCTCGACCGTCCACTCTTCTAGCCCCGGAGGAACCTCTAGAACCTTCTCCTCTCCCTCTTGGGTCTCCTCAGGAGCGGGAGCGGCCACTGAATCTGTGACACCAATAAGATAGTGTCGTGAATATGACAATTAAGTAAAGTATAAGCAATTAATAATTAAACACATGCTGTATCAAATTAGAATCGATGACAATTAATTAAAAAAAGGCAAATGCTAGTACACTAGGCAATTGTGCATTGCAGAATTAAACATGCTTTACGAATCAAAATAAGAAGCTTTACATTACTAGTTGATTACTACTTTGGCTCTATCCTTTCAATATAGAAAGCAATTCGGGTTGGGACGTCACCAGTGCTCCGGCCAAAGTTACATCTGGCTACCCGCTTGGAGTACCATTAGCTCCAATAAGCCTACTACAGTGGTATCAATAACTAACCAAACTTAATCCCGTCGGGTCTTATAAAGTCGAAGCTAAGTAGTGCCTGACCATTCGAATCAATTAATAGAACTTGAGTAAGAAAATTTAATTCAATTTTATTCTTTACATATCAATTCAATTCAATCTAATACTTAATCAGTTCAAATATCAAATCACTATATATTAGAATTTATAGAAATGAGAGAGAATACTCATAGCAATAGCAGTTGGGAAGTAATACGACTTACAATCAAAATAAGCAATTATTTTAGGAAATTGAGGTCAATAATAAAATATCAATATGCAATGCAATTTGATTAAAAGAATCAAGGAATTTTACTATCCAATCATAATCTATTTATCCGTCGTCTCTAACCGTCTATTACGATGTAGTTTTAGGTAATTCGATGTACAACTATCTTCTGTCTTGGTGTCACGTCGTATACATGAGGCACATCAAATTTCATAAACCAATACCCATGGTTAAGTGCTAAACGAACCAAATAAGGCACATGAAATCATCTCAGCCCAAAAGATCTCTCATGTGATTATAATTGCCGTTGGACCATGTTATACGGTCAAAAGTACCATTTCTAAGGCCCTACAAGGTCCTTCAATATCCAAGAACCCTATTAGTTTGGTATATACATCATAATTGTCACGACCCGGAATCCGGGGCCCTTCAGATTCCGTGTCGAGACTTATAAGCATCACACACATGGGTTAAATCAAAGATCTCATAAGGATTTAGGCATTTACCAGTTTAAACCAATTTGTATTAAAAATCCAAATCTTTAAACAAATAGAACATTTTCCAATAGAAATAATTGCAATGTCTATAAAATGAAAGAATCTGAAAAAAATCTATTAAATCTAAATCTTCTTCATCTATGTGGCTTCGACGCTCAAGTACGCATTCCAAAGTCTATCTCCCGGTCATCACGGTTTTCCTGAGTTGCTAAGTTCTGGTTACCTGGATTGGGGCAAATCCACAAAATATCAGTACAACTGAGTGAATAGATATTCTAATCTATTTGTGCATTTAGACATGTACTTAGATAAGATTACACAACAAATTAAAATAACATCCAAAGTCTCATTCAAGCCAAAATTGAAATTGGGTCAAACAAACGACAACCTCCTAGCCACCTGCTAGCACCAGCCCATATAAAACCGACCACAAAGGTCTAACATAAAACCGACCACCAGGTCCAAAATAAATCCGACCACAAAGGTCCAGAATAAATCCGACCACAAAGGTCCAAAACCATCGACCACTAAGGTCCAGAATAAATCCGACCACAAAGGTCCAAAACCATCGACCACTAAGGTCCAGAATCCTCACAAAATTGGCCATACATGCTCGTGGTCTAGGGGTGTCCAAAAATTCCTCCAAACAAACAAAATCACCGCATCTCAGTTTTCCAATTCAAATAACAAATATATGTCTTATCAAAATTATGACATTTAGCATATCCTCAACATTATAAATGGACAAATTCCATAATCAACCCCTTCTCCAATTATGCGGATTCAAGCTGCCCCAGTCCGAATCAAAATTGGTGTACGAGATGAGAGAGGTCAATTACATAACTCACCCTATATAGTTTTGAGGGAAATATTCAATTACCAATTTAGCCACAATATATACATATACAAACCACCAAATCTACCATGTGAGATCCCCAAATAACAAAGACGTAACATATTAACCCACAGACATATTTTAAGTCAACATACATTCAAATAACAGTATCCAAAATACAGATTTGACAAATCAAGAACTAAAGGAAACAATTCAAACAATTTGCAAATAATAACAGTAATAACAAGCCTTTGTTTGTAATTTCAGAAAACTTAGGACCTCATCCATAGCATTCTTCACATTCAATAATTTATTAAATAAGCCAAAGGGGTTTAAATCATAATTTCTTAAAACTGGAAGGACCTCCTTACAAATTCAGACTTCATATAAGACTGAGATTTATACCCTGAACCCTACCTTAGTTTATTCCCCAAGAAAGTAAGTCATATGGGCCTAATTGTGTTTATTAGAAACTAATAGGGCATATTCCAAATTTTAGAAACTCATATAATACTTAACATAACTCTATTTTCTTTATGGATGGGCATCACGTTTGGTAAATTATGAATGGTTAGATAGTGGGCCCCACTGGTCCAGATCATGATCAAGTCTATTATTAGGGTTGCCAAGGAATAGGCTTTACTCTTAATGGATCGGATTCACCATCAGACATTTTTATACGATGACCCCATACTAAAAAAAACAAACAGTAACCTTATGGTTAACAAAATTGAAGTCTCTGGGTAACTGGTCAGATGGAGCCCTGGTCACATGAAACCACCACCATTCATACCGTCTCTGAGCCCTCTTCAAAACGTGGGGTTCCAATCTCTGATTGGTTAAGGTAGTGGGTCCCCCCATTCATGTCGACATTCAGCCCAGTATTCGTCAAAATTCACGTAAGCATTCATTACACCTCTTGAACAGTGGGACCCAATGGTTAAAAGTCCAGATGTCCAACTACACAATGGTCAACCATGGGTCCCCTTAAAGATCCCTGGTCCAGATTTCTAATCAGGTGGGCCATGTGGTCCCACAACCACAAACGACCCAAATTGGGTCTGTCGTGCTGGAACTGTAAAGTCCAGTTTGACTGATTCCTCTGTTGCTGATCCCACTCTTTTCATCTTGTATACATGGGTTCAGGAGCATATTAATTATAGAAATCATATTACAACATCAGAACCTGAATTTCATTCCATCAAACATCTAATCCAGTGTCTGAATTGCATTAAAGCATCACCGAGCAGTTGATAAATTCAGATTTAGCAGTCATCTAATTCATAGTTTGGAACCGAAACAACATTGCAATAAGATTAGAGATTTGTAGCCAAGAATATCAACCATAACATCAATTCCAAGAAGATGCAGAATTCTACTCACTATAAAATAGAGGAAATAAAAATATACACAAGAGCAAGGCCAGAAATTCATAACCACGCCATTAGATTAGAATTTCTACTCACCTGTTATGCTACGGATGACTAGAACTGTTCTTCCTCTTAATTTCTTCAAGAGTGATACTAGGCTTTGGGTTGATGGAAAAGTGGAAAAGAGAGAGAATGGCTTGAGAGAGGCTTGGTTCGATCAATATATAGAAGCTAGAGTTAAATCCTTCCCAAAGTCCTCTTTCTAATTTTTATTATTTCCTTCTCACATGCCAATCCTAATCCTAATATTGCTAGGAGTCTTTGGTGTAACCAACACAAGTCCAACTCAAATTCCTCCATCAAACTATGGGTCCCAATACTTCTAAGTAAAAACCAAGACAATTAAATATTAAATATCAGAAAATAATATAGCCCTTATACTAGACCCAGGATATTACAATAATCATCCCCAGGATTGATTTTGAAGGGTTTTAGGCCTTTTTGAAGTAGGTACTAACTCCCTCTATAGTAAAAAAAACTTTACAAAAAATAGTAATAATTATAATAAAAGGAACTTATCCGATCGATTGGATATATGCCCGATCGATCAGACCTGGAAACACCCTCAAGTAACAGGCTTCTATAGGTATCCGATCGATCAAATAGTGCATAATTCAGCATCCCTGTTCTGACACTATATCTCATTTGAAATTCCTGTATAGGAATCCTCTGTTCCCCCATATCAAATCAACATTCCTACATTTAAATGCACCTTCAACATCACTCCTTTCACCATCCTCTCTTGCCATTCACCTCTCCCCCAAACCATTTACAAGGAACCCATTTCCATATAACAAACACGAACATCTAAAGGCTGATTTTGATCCCACAACTGAATACACTTATTCCATCAAGAATAAAACAGCAAGCATGAATTAATTGAGCTTATACTTGCCTTATCTTGGCGCTTTACAACTCTATACTTCCTCTTGGTTTGAATGTAAGCAAAACCCTTAATTTCAAACCTTAACCATGATATCATGCCAAATAATTCATGAGAATGCATGCATCTAGTGTAGAGGAGTCTCTTGACTCAATTACAAACTAAAATTTGAAGAAGGAATGGATTTCTCACCTATTGTAGCAAATGGGGAGTTGAGGAGAAGAGATCTTGTCAATCCAAGCTTTGGGAAGATGAGGGAGATGATGAAGGGGAAATCTTCTCTTCAATTACAAGTGCAAGAACTTCTCCTTGAAGATTTGAGAAGAAGAGAAATTGGAAAAGTTCTCTGCATTCAATCTAAAAAAAGATGATAGATGGAATGAGTTTGGCTTGTTTTAAGTGGTGTTTTCTATAATTTATGGGAAAATCCAGTTTCCTATGTGTATTTCCATTTTAAGTCAATTGATGCTTAGCTTGACTAATATGATGTCAAATGGGGAAATTTTCAATATGAGAAATGACGATGTACGCGATGATGCCAAGATGTAATGCATATGGTGAAAAATCGTATGACCTAAAATTATAAAAAAATCCCTCGTTCTACCTAATCGAGTCAAACCCGATCTAAACTACCTATTCATGATCCAAGGTCCAACCCAATAGACCCATTAAGATTACTTAAGCTTAAAATAACATAATCTTCTTAAAAAAAACACACAATTTGCTAATTAAATATAATTAAATAAATCAAACATGATTAATTATTACTAATCATGATTAATTTGGGTCGGGGTGTTACACCACTTGAACAGATATTTGTGGCAGTTGGAGCCGCAACTCAAGTTGGATCTTTGTCCTGGTGGGGTCAATTTTACTCTTGACTTCGAAGACATTCGCTGTCAGAGGCATTTCACAGAGAGGATATTTCTGCCTTGAGAGCGGCCCCTTATTATGAAGGAAATTTATATATAATTATCTGTTTAGTATGGCAATTACAAATATTCACCTCCCTTGTTAAGCTTTACTAGTTACAACATTTTCAGTATGAAAATATTAGCTAACCACCTTGACTTGGAATCAATGGCCAAATTTTGCCTAGATGAATTCAAACACTTATTTTTCATAGGAGAATGTAAATTTTCTGAGATCTAACCTGTTTCAAATCAAACTGAGGGTGTTATTAAATGGACCCAACATCTAGTGGTTGCTGTGTGTCTTTGCCTGGAATTTAAATAAATGAGGTTACATCTAAGAGGGCATTTAACATTTCAGAACAAAATACAGTGGACCTGTCGATCAAACGTCAGCCATTGCCTAATGATAAAGGTGGCTGGCTGAGATCTTCATAAGAATCAAGGTGGCTATGTGTTACAAAGAAAACAGTAAAAAAAATTTAAAAAAAATGAATGCATTTACTTGCAATTGTCAAAAGCTGTTGTCATGTTTAAATTTAAAAGAGGGGTGCCCAACTTGAGATTAAGACAAACCTCCACTTAATTTTTTTTAGATGCATACTTTAATATAAAAGATTTGTGCATTATATAACCCATTTAGAATATATATATATATATAATAATTACAAGGAGGGTAGTTTAAACCCGAACCCGTCCTAAACCCGACTTAAAGTTTAAATTTATAAATCCAAACCCGTTCTAATCTGAACATTTAACTATCAATCCCAAACTAATAGGAATGAGTTAGAGCAAGTCACCCATTTAACCCAAGCCATTGCCATTCCTACCTTATATTGGCAATCCAAGCTGCGACTAGCACAGCACATAAAACTTAGGTTAAAAAAATTACTCGGATCAATTGGTTCTTAGGCTGTAGGTCATAAAGACTTAAAATTTAAACCTAGTAGGCCCCTTTTGGGAACAATTGGATCCTATGTTGGACCCGAGTCCCGACCTGGACCTCCAAGTTGACTCAAGGATATAGGGTGCGCATAGAGATATAAACCGAACAGGTCAAGATCAATCGGTTCTTAGGCTGTGGGTCATAAGACTTAAAATTTAAACCTAGTAGGCCCCTTTTGGGAACAATTGGATCCTGTCTCGGACCCGAGTCCCGACTTGGACCTCCAAGTTGACCCAGGATATATAGGGTGCACATAGAGATGTAATCCGAACAGGTCAAGATGAATCCCCTACCCTTCATAGATATATATCCTCAAATCTCGTTTCGATAAGAATTAGAATGGGTCTCACCATCCGATTGAATACATGATTGGAAATTGATTAATGACACATTAGGAGAGATACTCAGTCAATGCAGGTCACGACTTAGGTCTTATGGTGGGACCCACTCCCATTAAATTAAAGTGAGTTATGTGGTTATATTACAGGAGAGGATGACATTCATTTTAAACGGTCAGGATTATCTCAACGTGGGACCTGCGGCATGTGACACACGGTTCCCATGACTTAGATGAAAATAAAATCCAATTGAGCTTATGCCTGGTACGAACGAGGCTGACCTAAACCATTGCCGCTCCTATAAATACATAAAACCCCAAGTCCCTCACGAGCGCTGCAAAACCTAACATCACAAGCTGACCTAAAACCCTTTCCCTCTTTCTTTCTCGCTCCTGCAATGGAGGCTCCTGTCTCCGGCAATGGTGTTACCGACGTGACGGGATCTGACCCAATCCCGGCCGCCGTCGGCCAGGCGACTGACGCTGCCGCGGCAGCGTCCGATCCATCGACGGCCAAGGAGAACAGTAAATGGCCGGGATGGCCCGGCGACAGCGTCTTCCGACTCATAGTTCCCGTTCTGAAAGTGGGAAGCATCATCGGCCGCAAGGGCGAGCTCGTGAAGAGGATGTGCGAGGAGACTCGCGCCCGCATTCGCATTCTCGAAGGAGCCATCGGCACTTCTGATCGCATTGTAATTGCCCCTCAATTCCTCTTTTTAATGCTTTTGTTTCGCTGTTGTTTATGTTTACATTACAGGGTTGCATTGGTGTTTGGTATTGGTTATTTGCTTTGTGGAGGAAGATGGGTCTCGTTAGGGTTTTGGGGATTTTAGGGTTTTATTAGGAAAGTTTTGTTATTTTGTCTCAATCTGTTTAATTCAACATATATGATTTTTTGATCAATTTTAGAATGCACAGGAAGAATTGACTGCTAAAGTTTGAGAATTTATGTTTGGTTGAAGCCATTAAAAGACTCTGTGCTCTGTTTTAGGACGTTATAGGTCGAATTGCACGTTATGGGACTGTTTTAGCTGTAACTCATCAAAATAGCATTTTGAGCTTTGTTTGATTCTTTCACTTTTGTTTTCTCCTTTCCCTGTGTATCTGTCTCCAAATGCCCCTTCTTGGGTGCATTCCTTAATTTCATGCCATTTATGGCTGTTTCAGCCCCAACTCTGATTGGTTTCATTCTGTTACCTATTCAGTATTTGGCTTCTGCAACATCGGCTCACTGTTCTCTAGCATAGCTCCATTTAGGCATTAGATTGCTACTTCCACACTTCATACGCAGGTGAAAACTTGAGAAAACTGGGATTTCTTATTTCATTGGTGGTTTTGTCCATTGGTGTGAACTGCAAAGACATCCATCACCCTATCAAAGTTGGATAAAATGCATGGGACTGCTTCCTGGATCCATGTGTTGAGATTTTACCAATGAACAAGATGGTCAAGGTTGTTGAACGTAATAAGTCTGTTTCAGATTTTCTCTTTCTCCTTTTGGGGGGTCTGTGAACCACCAACATCGCCTGTTCCTTCTCAAAGAACTGTTTAAAATGCTATAATTGAGTCTGAGTAATGCCTAGAAGGCCATGATTTCACAGTCCCTTCCATGGACCATTGTGTGCATACTAAGCAAACAGAGAGTGCTATGTATACTAAGCAAACAAAGGGTGAAAATTTTCTTGGCTACATTAGTTGTGAAGCAAACCTACAGAAATTCTTAACTATTGTTTACTGCCCAAATTCCTTTTGCTGATTAGACCTCTTTTATCTAGAAAGTGTGAGGGCAACCTAGAGCAGTTGTGATTTGTTGGATCGTCTATCATGATAATTCTAGCAATGCAAGTCAACAATGATAATAGATGTTAATGTTTGCCTCAGTCACTTGAACAGCAAGAAAACTTGACCATTTACTTGCTTTTCTTATGCTGTACCATATTTTATTCAGCTATCTGTGATTGCTTGGTCAATGCCAAAGCATGTTGAAGATGCCTTCATGGTGCAAAGCGTTGGTTATAATATAAGACCGAGTAATTGCCTTGTGCTTGATGATGTTCAGTTACCGTGGAAATAGAAAAATGGTCATGTTTCCACCGTGGACTCATGACAGTGCAAAGAGTCTGGCAAAAGGCTGGAAGGCAGATTAATTTGTGGTTTGTTGCTTCAAAGTATGAAGATCTCTTCCTGCATCTCAGAAGGTGATATGTACTTGTGTTGGACAGAATATCTTGATGAAAATATGACAGGGGAAGGGGACCAAGCCCAAGCGTGCGAATAAATGTGATCAAAGGTTCATTAATTATGATCCCACACGACTAGACTAGCATAAGAGAGAAACCTCTATAGATTGATTTAATCTAGTGTGTTAAAAAAAAGAGTAAATGCATGTCAACTACAAGGGACTCTTAACGAAGACTCAAATTCACAGTACTAACATATCCTACTACCCTATTAATAAATGGGCCTTAATTTCTTGCAGACGTCTTTTTTTTTTTTTTTTTTATTGCACAATCTTGGGCATGTTGGATAGGTAATTGAATAGCCTTATAGCCTTTCAAACTGACACTATTTTCACACATTAGACATGTCCATCTCTTTTGAAAAAAAAAAACTGTTAAAAAATTTGTGCTTATTATGTGCTTCTTCTGGGACCTTTGTTAAGTGGCTATGGGCCTCTTTTCTTATAGACTTTAGGCCCAGCTTGTCTATGGCTTGCATCAGAATGGGTCTACGACTACAGGTATCATGTTCTGGAGGTGAAACACATCAAATCAGGTATTTCTGGAGTTTAAGGTTGATATGAAGGTGCAACTTCCTAGCACCGGAGGAAATTGGTTGAATCATTAGGCATTTTCCCAGGTTTCTGGGAACTCACACATCTTTGGAATATGAGTGCATGCATAGGAGGTTAGCATTTCAAAATACCATTAAAAAAACTTTTCAAAATTAAGAAAGGATAAATAAAGGGACATATTGGCATTTTTCTTCTTTGTTAGTTGCTCCAAATGATAACTGCATTTTGGACTCCTTTATCTATTGTTTAGTGACTAATATGTTAAAAGATGACTAGACATTTTTCTTATTTATGAATTCTAAATTAAGTACTGGTTAGAATGTAAAAATAATAATAATATAAGTCAGCCAAATGATTTTAGGTGTCAATGTGTTATATGTTCTTGTCTTTTGTGATTTAAATGGGCTCGGGAAATTCTTTCCATTTAGATATTTTATATTCATGTGGTAACCTGTAACCCCCTTTGCATGGTCTCTTGTGATTTCTTCCCCCTTTTCCTTTTAGGTTCTTATATCTGGGAAAGAAGAACTAGATGCAGAAATCTCTCCTGCCATAGCTGCTGTTCTAAGAGTGTTCAAGCGTGTCAATGGAATTCCCGAGGACGAAAGTGATGGTACAGGTTTAGCATCCACTGGATTGTGTTCGGTCCGATTGTTGGTGTCCTCCTCACAAGCAATTAATATTATTGGAAAACAAGGATCAGTAATTAAGTCAATTCAAGAGAGCACTGGTGCGTCCATGCGGGTGCTCACTGGTGGTATGTGTCAAACAGTCATAAATTTTTTGCCTTTTTTTTTTTCTTTGGAATAATATTTAATCATTGGAATCAAATCTTCATTTGAATTTGAGAGAGAGAGAGAGAGAGAGAGAGAGAGAGAGAGAGAGAGAGAGAGAGAGAGAGTCATGCATATCTTTGTCTAGAACCCATACTTATGGTGTTCTAAGTAATGTGATACATCGCATATGACACTTGAATCTGTTGTGCTAGATGAACTGCCATTCTATGTGAGCTCGGATGAAAGAATATTAGAGATACAGGGCGAGTCCTTGAATGTTCTCACAGCACTTCAAGCATCTCTTGGACATCTTCGGAAGTTTTTGGTTGATCACAGTGTTATTCCATTATTTGAGAAGACTGTAAGTTTGTTTCCTTGCTGCTTAAATCGGATAGATAATATCTGTTTATTTAACTTACAGATGTGTCATGTCCCATTTTGCAGTATAATGCATCAGTACCTCAAGATCGTGCTAAGGAGACCTGGGCTGATAAACCACCATCCTTGATCCATACACCTTTACAAACTGAGATCAGCAGTGACTATCCTCTTTCATTTAAGAGGGAGTCCTTATTTCTTGATCGTGAAACTCAAGTGGAACATCCAATTCCACATGCTGGGCTATCACTCTATGGACAAGATCCTCCAACTGCTGGATTACGTTCTTCTGGGCTTGGGCGCAGTGCTTCTGCTTTTGTTACTCAGGTGATGGATTTTTCCCCCGAACAGTTCAATAAAATTCCTCAAAATGATATTTTCTTCTCCTAGTTCATGACATCTCCAATAATAGATAGCTAGGATTTTTATCTATGTTACGCAATGGTTGTAATAAATATAATGGTTTGGATCCTGGTAATCGTGGTAGAGGTTCTGCTATTGTGACTAAGATGCACATGCTAAGATGGATGTTCCAACTGCCAAGTTACATGAAAGAATAGAACTAGGAATGAATATATAAGAGGAAATCTTCGGGTATATTCAGTAGAAGATTCTTGATGCATGTCATTCAAGATTGGTTGATCACGTAGATAGAAGATCAGAAATAGCCATTGTACAATGTGTTGCTGAAGGTATACCAGTTCGTTCAAGGACCTAGGAGGAGGATACCAATTCATACCTTGAAGGAAGTAGCAAGGAAACACATTAAATTATAGAATTACAAAGGCGACTGTCAATATATGGGATAAAGCTATGATGAAGGTGAAGGCCATCCAGTCATGGAAAAGTGATGATGAGTCCAAGGGTGCCATAGCCAGTGCTTAAGAAGTTCATATCTTGATGTGCTTTTATCTTTATATCTTTTTCTTGTATTTGCATTCTCTCCCGTTATCATCTGCAAGTTTTATGTGTGTTCATATACAAACATGCGAATCTCACCTTCATATACCACGGTTAGAAAGATAGGAAATACAGAAGGCTTATTTTGAAGTTACATTAAGCCAATCCCAGATTGATGGGATGAGGTGCTAAGTAGATGATGATGACAAATTGTGTAGAGATTTACTATCTGGTCATAGCATTGCCAATTGTTAAATATACTCAAGTACTCTAACCTATTGATCGACGCTGGCATTTTAATAGCATTCGAGGCTTACGCCTCAAGGCTCACCTGAGGGAGGAAGTGTTCCCAAAATGCTCTAGGGTTCAAGCCAGATCCTTTTATAGGCATGTGAGGCGTATGCCAAGGTTAGAGTGTTCCCAGAGAACCTTCAGGCTCAAGTGTGAAGCATGACTTACATTTGGGGCCCTCGCGGTATATGATGCATATTTGAGTTGTATACCCCAGATGAAGCATGTGCTTTAGTCATGCTCTGAATGTGGGGGCACACATGACACAACTCATTAGCACCTTGTTTTGAGAAAAATCAAGAGGCAGACTGTAATTTTTAGAACTTGAATTTTTATTTTTATTTTCAAAAAAAAAGTTAAGACTGTTGTAACAACAGTTAACTTAAGTCGACCCTAGTAAACTGATTAAAAGTCTTAATGTAGCTTGAACATCTAAAAAACAAGGGGCATATAGTAATTAGAAGAACTTGAAAGTTTTTAATTAAATAAAAAAAATTAAGACTGTTGTAACAACAGTTAAGTCTACCTTAGTAAACTGTTTAAAGGCTTAATGTAGCTAGAGCATAACTCTTTTCTATTTGCTTTTATATACTTCATATTTTATGCAATTACTGTTAGAAAACACGTGCTTATGAGATTTGAGCCCCCTCATTGGGAAATTGGAACGCGTCACTTTATGCCTCATCATTTTAATACGTTTACCTGCACTACCTAGTAATTGGAGGAACTCTCTCTCTCTCTTAAATTTTCTTTGGATACTTTTTCTTACGCCTTATACAATAAATAGTGATTTTTAATAAATATTTATATCATTTCAAGACTGATGGCATTGCTAATCTGATAACCAACATCATACATAGATTGATTTTATCAGAATATTATACTATTATTGATCTCTTCTATGTCTATTTGTGTAATCTAAGGTGTCTTTGTACCTGACCGTTTCTAGCCTTTTAATTGTAAATTTCTTAGCATCTCTTGGTCCGAATTGCATTCTGTTAGATTTTCTGAAAATAGCCTTTCACAATGGTTCTCTTGTACTGTAATCTGCCCTCTTGCATTAAAAGGTTGTGATTCAAAAAAAAAAGGGAAACAAATAAGTAGAAAACAAGCTTTTTACACTTCTGTATTCCTCTACTAAGTTTTCATATGAATATAACTTTTTTACCTCTTAGACCACCATAGTATATCTCTGGCTGCCTGTTTAATGCCACATTTTTCATCCCATAATTGTTTGAGATTCATACCACTAACTCCAATCTTCTTGGTGTAACACTCTTCATCTGGATGGTAAGATTTCCTTTCCCAAGTTCCATTATTCTTTTCTACAAAAAATAAATAAATAAATAAATAAATAAATAGAAGTCCCATTATTCTTTGACAATCTACCATCTCTCCCATTTTATAATAGTATATATGGTCTCTCCTATATCAAGTTTTTATTTCAAGGAACAGTCTATTCATCAGGTGAATGTTCAGTACCATGGGCCATCATTTCACCAGTCTATTTTGAAGCACCAAGCAACAACAGAAAATACTCTGTTTTAATCCTCCTTTTACTGATACTGGATTCTGTTTGCTGCTTCCTTCTGTAAATATTTGAAGCTATGAACAGTCTCTTGAGTCGTGACTTTGCATTATCTTCGTTCCTCAGTCTTGATTTATTGGAGCCTACATTATATTTATTGGGTCACATGGGTATATTGCTTTCTGCCACAAAAGATGCTCCTTGCATCTGAAGCATCTGAGATTCATTTCCTCTTTTTTTTTTTTTTGTTATTGTTAACCAAATATGTTCATCGTTTGTAGTCCATCTTCTCATTCAGTGTAGTCGGTTTTTTTTTTTTTCCCCTATTACATATGTTCATTGTTAGTGAAGGAAAACTTCCTAATTTTTCCTTAAAATATGAAAAGCAACTTGCAGAATTTATTGCTTTCCTCTCAGTAATGTTTAATGGAACATGTCACGGCTAGATCTGTCATGCCTTCTTTAGCTACCTGTTTTATTTCTAGCACTGCTGGCTGACTACTGCTTTGGATTCAGGTCACACAGACGATGCAGATTCCACTGTCCTACGCAGAGGACATCATTGGTGTTGGAGGGGTAAACATTGCATATATACGCCGTACAAGTGGAGCAACCCTTACCGTTCAGGAGAGTAGGGGCTTGCCTGATGAAATCACTGTGGAGATTAAGGGTACTTCAACACAGGTTCAGACTGCTCAGCAACTTATTCAGGTAAGAAAATATCTTTGTTAAGAAAATCATTCCAACAGAGTAGGTCTCTCTGCTGAGCATATGCTTCCTACTCTTTATGTTTTCAAAATCCATTTCTTTGCAGAACTTCATAGCTGGGCATAAAGAACCTGTCACAAGTACTTACGGAAAACTTGATACTGGTTTGAGGGCGTATTCTCAGTTGTCAAATACTTCTTATCCATCATCATCGTTGGGAGGATATGGGTCATCTGGGGTTGGAGGATATGGAAGCTACAGGGTTTAAACAGTGATGTAATGTTTCTTTCTTTATGCTGTTTGGCTGCAATTTTTCCTTGTAGAACATTACATCTGTGATTTAGTCTTTGTAAAACACTAAGACAAGAAGCAGGATTATTTATAATTCCTACCAAGCTACAATCAACGTTTTGCTTCTGTGGATGTATGAGCTGATACATTTTTTGTTAACCACAGTGCGTATGTGCATTTGAGTTGTCATGTTTCCCGTCCCGGGCTTTTCAAGCTCTTGTTTTGACGGGCTCAGCAGTTGCAATTGGTAGGTGCTCATTATACAACCGCAATGCTGTGTATTTGAGTCAATTAAACTGTTGATGTATTCTATCCTATCAATCAATGGATTCTATGTTGAGGCATTGATGACCTAAGGTTAACATTAGTTGCAGTCAGGAGTTCGGTTTTTGGTAGTCATGAATCCAAGGTCAGCTCCTTGTTAATCTGGAAACTGATTCCGGACTGTGTCCCCCTTTGGCTTCCCAGAAGTTGTTTGACCTTTAACTATGCTTACCTGTGATTAGCCTGTAGTCGGTTACGGCAATGAATAGAAACCATTTTTCTAGCCAAAAAAAAAAGAAGACTACCTACAGTCACTGGTCACTCAGGTTATCCAAGTTTTATATGGACCTGACCTGACCTGGTTTTTTTATTTTTATTTTGGGCTGGATTCATGTGGGCATTTTTGACCTGATGAGTAAATTGGTTGGGTTTGCGTTGAGTCCATAATTGCTTTTCAACTTGTTAATCCTTACCAAAAGGCTAATGCCCAAGTCCAACTAATTGCTATGTGATCAACATGAATCTTACTTTTTAGTTGAGGGTTAAACTAAACCCTCTTTAGTTCACAGGTTCGGTTCAGATTGAAATTTCAGCCCAATGAAAATGAATGGGATGAATTTGGGTCGAGCACTCTCGAGCCTATACAAGTTTCCAGCATCAAGCAATGCCACCCAAACTTTTTTTTTTTTTTTTTTCTTCAATATGGTAGATCCCCATGGTAAGTATGCATCATGATATTCAACACATCTGTGCCATTTTCTAAAATTCTTGACAGAATGATGCAAACATGTACATGAGAGGGGAATCAAAGCCATAGGAACAAGAGAGGGCTGGGTTGGAAAGGAATAATAAAGGCCCAAACCCATATATTACAAATCACAGAAGCCGTGCCTAACATCAGTTTTGGTATTCTTCTATGTTCGCCGAGATAAAGCTGTGTCATTTATTTATTACTCCAATTCCCTTTTGAGGTTTCCATTGTGGGAGTCAAATTCAAAGCTCCTCTTGATAGAGTGGTAATATCTGATCTGTACATCTATATATCGGGTCCACCTCCAAATGTTGCACCCGAATGTCGTCACGTTGGCACCTAAACCCGATTATAAGCCCATCCATCCATCAAACCTGGAAAATTGATGAACTGGCACATGCATAGTATACATGTCATTTTAGGACCCAACTGCCACTGCTGAAGTTGCTACTGAGATCCTTGCTGAGTACCCCTGTTTAGCAGGCCAGTCAAGGTACAAAATGGAATCAGCTCAATCCAACCTTTAAACGCAGGACCATTGGGTAAATGCTGCCATCTTAGCCTTATTTTAGTAATTTATGGTCGGATTGTTACCAACTATTGATTTTGTTAGGTCTATCGGCCCAGGACTGAATCAATCATAAAATGGACAATCCAATTTTGGTAGGATAAGCACTAATTCAGGTGGAAGAGAAGAGCATCTCCCAACCAACTAGTTGTTTTCTTGTGTTACATTACATCCGATTCTCATGAAATGCACCAAGAGAAGAAATTACATTTCAGAATGCATACAACTAACTCTTACTCATTCTTGTAGCATGATTCTATTTCTAGAAGAAAAAATGGTTAAGCTCCTTGGCATCACAGAAGTGAGCAAGCAATAATCACCAGCCATCACTCTTCTTTGCCGAACTGACTGATCACACACGCTATTATAGCTCTCTTGCTGAGAAATTATCATCATGACATGAGGTTGAGGCTTTATGTACACCAATAGACATAAGTCTATTGCATACAGTAACCTCTTTAGAAACATCTAACTTAGCTTCCACTTCTAGCAATGAGGACATTAACATTTGACTCTTTTCATCGGAATCCATGGCCTTATCGCTGACCCGATTAAAAATATTCAACATTTTATTGTAACGACGCCCTTCAGGTCTGCGTTCCCAATTGTCATACATGATCTTGATTTTTGTGTGGCTCCTTCTCACGGTTTTACTCCACCTTCCTAAAATGTATTTCCCCGGAATCTGATAAATCTTCTTCTTCAAATAAACAACGATTATATGCTTGCAGAGAATACCTCTAAACTCAAACAACCGGCAAGTACAATTAGCTTCTCTTGATATCTCATTAAAATGAACATGGAAAGTAAAAGGTTGAATATTGTTCTCTCCTACTACCACATCTTCCTCCACATCAAATTCTGAGATTTCAGCTCCTACCTTAACCGAGGAAATATTGCAACAGATCTTACCAGCTATTTCATTCTGAATCTCCTTAAATTTAATAAGAGTATATGCTTCTTGAAATTGCCTCTCAAACTCATAAGGGGTCACACATGGAATGTATACATTGAGACAACGGGCGTCTTCCTCAGCTTCTAGTTGCACCTTCTTAGACAAAACATTATCATATTGCTCAACAAACTGCTTCAATGTGGTCTTAGAATTGATGTAGCCATCAAAAAATGCATGCATGCTCTCACTACGCTGGGTTGTTGACATCCCTGCCCAAAAAGTATCTTTCACAAATGCCGGCACCCATCGGTACCTCTTATCATACAACCCAGCTAGCCATTCGTTGTCCTCTAGCTGATATGCCTTAACAAACTTGACCCAATTCTCTTCAAACTCCTCTTTTTTCATCGAATCATAGACAACATTAAGAAGATGAAATTTAATTGAATCGTAGTCATTATACCTCCTCAATTTTTCAGGCACCTTTTTCAAGATATGCCACAAACACCACCGATGTCGTGCTTTAGGAAATACCATTCCTATTGCATTTTCCATGGCCTTATCCTGGTCGGTGATTATGGCATAAGGAGGACACCCAGACATGCAATCGAGCCAAGACTGAAACAACCATACAAATGTATCTGTGTCCTCTTGTGATATCAATCCACAACCTAAAAGTACTGACTGTCCATGGTGATTCACACCCACAAAAGGAGCGAAAGGCATATCATAGTTGTTAACCAAATAAGTGGTGTCAAACGTGACCACATCACCAAATTCAGCGAATGCTGCTCTACTCCTCGCATCCGCCCAAAAGATGTTCCTTACTCGATGCTCTATATCAAGATCCATGACATAAAAAAAGGATCCGTTGTCTTGTTGCATTTTTTTGAAATAGCTTAGCATTGCTTCAGCATCCCCTTCCTTGAGTTCTAAGCGTCTGAGTTTATCCAGGTAATTTCTTGCATCCTTTGCTAACCATGGCAAATTCCCATGCCCCTCTGCCTCTGCCACACATGAGCTAACAGTCTTGTTTAATCTAATTCCCGCTTTGTCATTCAATTTAAACTGCCTCTTCGCATGTGGTGGAATTACCCGATTACTCCTGTGATATCGAGCTTTGTTCGGACTCATATCATGGTTATGCTCAAGTACAAATGAGTTCAGAAGCCATTTTCCGTCAAATTGCAAAGAAAGATTCAACGCTGCTTTGCAATTTGTTCTTGATTGTGGACGGGGTTTAACTGGGTTGCTTGCACTTGGTCTTGGCTTTCTACCCCTAGTGCAAGCAATTGTAATAAACCTCTTTTTTCCATCGGATCCTTTTTTTGAGGTTTTTTGGGCGACAGCAAATCCGATCTGCCTGGCATATCTTGCATAATATTCATGTACTTCTTCAATTGAACCAAATATCATTCCCCTCTGAGGTTCCATTACTACCTCTTCTACGTTTTCACCTTCCTCCAAGGGCTTCTCCATCTCAACGCTGTTTATTTCCCGACAAACTGTTCTCAATTCAATTTCATTGTCGTCTCCATCAAATTCACGTGATAATTTATCTTCTTCCATGCTCCTAAAAACAAATAAAGCATCCATGTGTTGAGAATAATTCAATAAAAGAATATTAAAGATCATTAGCCAAAAAAATAAGATCATTCAAAACTAGAATATTAAAGAAATGAAGTCCAAGTTTTAATCTTGTAAGATCATTCAAGTACCCCACAATAGAGGAAAATGAAAGGAGGAAAGAAAATTCTACTGAATGAAAATGAAGTCCAAGTGTTAATCATGAGAACAACAACAATAATAGTAATAATAACAAAAGAGAAAAAAAATCAAATCCAAGTTCCAATCCATATGGTATTTCCTAACCCACAATAGGTAACCATAAATTTCACTTTAGCAATCATAATGCACATAGCCACCAAAATGAGAAAGAAACTGCTTGGAGCCCTATTTTACCTACAATTGATTATGCTAGATTACATAACAACTACAAGCTTTCAGGTAACTCGGTCTAGCCAAAAGCATGAATCCTCATGTAAACTGAATGGGTGCACTTGGTTTACAAAGATTCAAATGAACCTATAGGATACAGGTTTGATCCTCAATTTGAGGATAATAATAGGATATGACAAGTATTATATCTTCCTAAGATGAAGAAAACTCTAACAGATGAGATCCATGTTTCCCCTGTCAGCCCTAGAACACCCAATTCTCCTCTTTCCATTTTCTCCACTTGAAATAGTAGATCAGAAATCTAGAAAAATAATAGATCAATAAGAATTCTCAAAACAGAAAACCATCTCAATTACAATCAAAACCACGCACATTAGAGCTATACAAAAAAAAAAAACAATCCATCAAGCAATAAATTCCTAAATCTACAAAAGAGAACTTTGCAAGCAATTCTACACATACCTTTTACAAGACACAGATAGTTGCCAACACCACATCGACATATACGTTGAAGATTAGTCTACTCCGTATCTTTATATGGTTTGATTTACTAGACACAGATAATAATGACAGATTCACACCCAAGCTGGCATTATCTTTTGTGTCATAATTTTTTATCGATCTGCAGTATGCATACTTTGGTGTAATGAATTAGTGTCCAGAGAAGAATAGTCATTTGTGTGCTTACGATATCAATGCCCGTATGATTGAAGGTTGTGATGTTCCACTGATTTAGCAGGGCAAGAGATCAATGCGGGATCCATTGGTCCCAGTTTTTGCATGCCAAAAAACCTTAAAAGGGAAAAGAAGTGGTGAATTTTGTCATTTGTCATGGGTCATGATGCAAAGGGATTTATTTTACTGTTAATTATTCTTATGCTTACTGGTTCTAGATTTGGACAAAAACCTAAAGGGACAGGGAGTGGTGAATTTCTCAATTACTCTCTCATTTTAAGAGGTTGTTTTAGATTTGGACTCTTTGTTTTGTTTTGGTGGTTTTCATTCATGACTTTATATAGATTCCATTTGGTCATTACTCATTGAAGGCTGGGATTAGAAGTGGGGTTTTGCTTATTGTTTTCTAATTAAAAAAAAAAACCAATATAATTCTGTCACATACTAACATATCTCAGCTCTGGAAGAATATTATGTGTGTGCGGATGTCTGTGTGACGGTACAACTTTCCTGGTCTGTGCGTGCATCTGTCTGCATGCAGAAGAACACCCCTTAGATTTCTGGGGTGAAGACTTGGGCATGAGGTGTTTGTGTGTCTAGTAAATCCAACAATCACCCAAAAAAGATTACCACATCACAAGAATCAAATTAGCAGTTTCATCATCATCATCATCATCATCAACAACAAACAACAACAACAACAGATGCGTGGAATATTCACATAAAGCAATGGAAAAACCCCTAACCTGCATTGTGGAGGCGTGGGCGCTGTTGCGATGGATGGGGGTACCAAATCCGAGAGGGAGACGCTGCGATGGGGAGGGATCCGAGCGAGAGAAAGATGATGATGATGCTGATGCTGATTCAGGTCGGATGCCGAGGCGTAGCGATAGGGAGGGAGGAGAATCGCGAGAGAGGGAGAGAGAGCTGCTGATGGGGAGGGCGACCGAGAGAGAGAGAGAGATATGAGCGATCGGGCGATTTCTCCTTTTTAGGGCATTTGCAGGGTTTCTTATCACGAAAATTTCAGGCGGAAAGACTGAGACGCATAGGGGCGGGCTTTCTTAAACCAATAAACAAGCCTCCCGATCGGATCGGGCTCTCATTTGGGCACCGAAGTTGGCCTACATAGACTTAATTGATAAATTATAGGGTCATTGAACATTAAGTATATGTTCGCCCTAGTGTTCTGATAGGATTTCATGCCAGTATCAAGTAGACATTTCCATTATGTTGAAAGTCGATGAGCATAGCAAGTTCGTTTGATAAAATCTAGGGACAATTACCATAAAAATCATTTTAAATAGGGTAACCATATTTGAGGACCCTAAACTTTTATAGTGACAGTCAAAGACCTGCCATCCAAATCATTTCTTTTTTTTCCCGTTTTATCCTCTCCTTTTTTGTTGATGTCAATATAAGCAGTTCATTACTCTGTCATAAGTAATATTTGCTGACATCAACAAAACATTCGTCGACATCAACATAAAATTGTGTTGATATCAACAAAATTGGTCAGTTATTACAATCAGTGACCCTATGAATTTGTTGATGTCGATAGAAGATTTGTCCACATCAACATAAATTTTTGCTGACGTCAACAAAAATACCCAGTTAACAGCATGAGTGTCCCTGTGAATTTGTTAAAGTCGACATAAAATTCGTCGACATCACCATAAAATTGTGTTGACGTCAACAAAAACGCCTAGTTAGCATTAATAAAAATTGAGTTTTCCGTTGTTTGGGGTTTTATTGGCATTGAGCAATCTCTCTCTCGCTGTGATTGAGAAAAAAGGGATAGGGCTTTGATCTCCTTCTGATTCCTCTCTTTCTTCTATTCTACTGTTGATGTTGATTTGGGGGTGAAGAATGTTTTTTTTTTTAGTGTTATGTTGACATCAACTAACCAAGGGTAAAAACGGAATGAAATATTAGATTTTGGGTTGAAAGTCTTTAGCCGTCATTATAAAAATTTAAGGTCTTTAGTTGTAATTACACTATTTAATGGAATTTTTTTGAAAAAAAAAAAAAAAAAGAAAATTCCTACAACTCCAAACCATATAAAGACAAAACTCAGAGTACTATAGTAACCGACTCAATTTAGCCAAGGCTAACATAAATTCAGTCAAAACCACCAACACACTCACAGTTGAGTTGTGTTGGCATCTTAGTTTCACCTGCATGCATGCCTCGGAATTGATCACGGGTCATAAAAGCAAAAAAAGAAAAAACCGACCCAAATTAGTTCGAGAAGAATTTTCGTTCTTCTCATCCAACAGCTCGAGGTTGTTGAATGATCTTTTTAAATCCATATAGGTCGTTATGGTAAAAAAACATAGAAAAGCAAAAAAAAAAAAAGAGATTTTTATTGTAAAAGGGGATAGCCAACGGTGGAGGGGAATGCATGGGGCCTACGGTGCAGTCTGGGATATCCACCAAAGGGGCCCATTAGCCTGAAGTTGTCAATTAGTAGTTTCAATGGATTGATCATACAGCTCGAGTTGAGGAACGTGATCCCAGGTGGCTGGACGGCAGGAGTGGCCAATGATAAAGCTAGTCAGCTCTTCTAATTGCATTGATTCCAACTTAATCACATCACACTCAAAAGAGGGCTTCTTTCCTATTAACTACTAAAGCTGTAATTAATTAGTTTCAGTTCACCACCTATATGCAACTGTCCTAGAGTTCCAGAATAACTAAAACATATATATATATATATATATATATTTATGGTTTGTTTGAAGTGCTTCATGTTTCATTCAATAAATTTTTGGCCACCGATGATTGTATTCGCAATTGAGTTCCATTTCAGTGGCCAATTGTCCCCCTCAACTTCTTCCGTTCCTTTGAATACATGGCATAACTTTCAAAGATTTCAATTTTATTTTGGTCGCTTACAATTTTGTCCCTCCGCATCTTCTTTTTCTTTCATAAAAGAAGAGAATTTAAGAAGTCTTTGAGGTTACTTTTAGCTTTTGCTTACTTTCAAATAGTAAACGAGTCATTCCCCAAGTTTTAAGGATTGCAATCAATGTAAATCATTCATTGCTTTCATAGACAAACATATCTCTACAATTAGTTCGAATTGGACACCTTGGATATCCATTGGATTTAAATAGGAGTTGGTCACACCATATTTACGTATAAAATATGACATGCTTAATCTTATCATGGGACCACTAGCCTTTGATTTGCAAGTCAGGCTGGCTGGCTGAGATTTTTAAAACTAACAAGTGGTGGTCACCTGTAAATGAAAAACAAAAGGCATGTGGTTAACTGAAAATGTCAAAACATTGGGGTTGGTGAAGAGCTGAAGAAGAAAGGAAATTTGTAGAAGAAAACTGAATCTGCACTGTGGACGAGAATCTAAACTGCTGTTTGATAACCGCCTCCCCCGTAAAATGGGAAGCATTAAGTTCACATGTATAGAACATTCAAATGGAAGTTGTGTTTAACATGTGTGCAGCCCAGCAGGGAATACTGGTCATACCTGGGCCTATACAAATTCAGTGGATGAAATCCTAAGGTTTGATTCATTAACGTGGCGGCCCACTCTTTAGCTATCAAGGAATTAAGTTTGGCAATATTCTTTTCCCATTCAAGCTGCACAGCAAACCTCCAACAGCAATGCCTCCATTCCTTGATAATTCACAACATCCAGATAAACTTGCCGACTCACTACTCACAACATCCATCTCTCACGATCAACTTGTAATTTAAATTACAGACTATGAGTCCAAATCTACCATTGTCACAGTGATTTGTACTGCTCAATCAAATGAGAAGCATGAAGGCGAGAAGTAGGGACTATTGTGCAACCAAGATTCTGAAGATACACAATCTGCGTGAGAAGGAAAAGAAGAAGAAGAGTGATGTCAATCTGAAGATAGAAAATAAGACAGATTACTATTAATGGAAAAATCAACCCTGCACATGAGAAACTTTGGCGAAACTGAAATCCTACAATCCAATGACCTGTTTGGGTGTAGCTGCAGATGAATTCATTGAATTCTCAATTCTCTGTTTCTGGAAATGCTCCTGAAGAAAAAGTGAATTATGTGTAAACCATATGTACTTTTTAACTTAATAGTAAAACTATCATGCATCATCAAAACGGCCTTAAAAAAAAAAAAAAAAAAATACTGAACTTGTGAAAGATGTGAATGGATCAGATTTTTTTTTTTTTTCAAATTAACACCATAAAAGTAAACCAATTTGCCAATCCCATGTTACTACTATTTCTATTTTGGTAACAGGTTGATCTGCAGGAATGTTTAATAGGCCCTTATTTCTTTATGCAACAACAGGCTACAAGGTCTTGACTCCCTTTGCAGTTTCTCAGATGTCAGAGGCTACATAGGTCAAGCCAAGTTTACAATGCTCAAAAACTATAAACGATTGCAATCAAATAGTAAGGTGTGAACAACCAGTCATCAGTGAGTGGGAAATTCCATTAAGCAACGTAGGAATAGTCCCTTTATGTTGGGTAAGTGATGGAATCCTCGCCTTGAAATACAAAAGATTAATATTGGTGTGATCTGATCCATTATTGGGAATCAATCCTAAGCTTGCTGCATCATTCCTTTTTCCGGTATACAAAATTGAGGACTTCACTAAATCAATTCTTACATAATTCTGAATCAAATCACTTGCCCTACTTCAACAGAGGAAGCATGAACCTCTTCTATAGAACCATTTTGGTCTTGGTTCCAATTCAATACTAAACCAAGCCAATTGTTTACTTCTCAGAGGTAAGGGTAATGGGGCTTTACTTGCTGTTCCCACATATAATGGCATTTATGTTTTTGTCCTAGTGGTCAAGGACTAAAGGGTTGTATAACAATGATTGCTGGATATGTCTTCAAGATTCCACATTGGAGAAAGTATGATTGCCTCTATTTGCTGTTCCGTTATCTCGATGAGTACCTCTCATAATTGCTCACATATTTTACGACATTCATATTTTCATGACAATGGCCCACTAAGTTTGTTACTTGTTAGAGATGCTCATCAGTTGACTGGTCTTCATTTGATGTTTCATTATATTGATGAGTGTATCTCAATCTCGTTCTGCTGTCAGTGAACGTGCTTGTTTCTTGGAATGCTTATCAATATTTCATTCTAACTAGTTTGATTGTGTTATGTAGGCCGGCAACGGCACCGGTAAGGAAAAGTTTGGCTATGAAGGTTGATAGCCCACCAAGGGGAAGGGATAGGCCAAAGAGGATGTGGATGGAGATAGTAAAAATAGATATGAAGAAGTGTAACTTATCTGAGGATTTGACTCAAGATAGATCGGAACGGAAAAATAGAATTCGTATAGCCGACCCCAACATAATTGGGATAAGGCTTTGATGATGATGATGATGAACTAGTTTGATTGTTTTGTGTATGTATGTGGGAGGTGAAACTATGGATGTAATGAGTGATTTACCAACATTTTACAGCACTTGGTATTTCACAGCTAATCTCACAAAGACACCAAAGGAAAAATATGGAAAGGAATTATCCATGATACAAACTTAAGCGATCTAAGGAATAAAAACCTTATTACCTGTTTTTCTCTCATTAGATGAGCACGTTTATCAGGAGGAATTTGCTCCCATCTCAACACCTATCAAAGAAAACCAATTCAACAAAGTGAAGTTGAGGATATATAATAAATGATCAACTGTTGTTATAGTAGTCCGACCAACGTTGTATGGCCACTTTAAGCCGCATGATATTGCAGTTAGTTTGATAAGAGCATTAATAGGTTGCATGTGGCTCAAATTAGCTCAATCTTTTTGTGATCATGACCATCTCATGAGAGGCCCTCAAAATGGATGGATATAAATATGTGGTTGGACTATTCATTTTGCATGCTCTCAAGTCTCAACCCCATAGTCTTATGCGTCAGATCAAACTGAAATTTAGGCCATATGTTTTCAATGGAAAGCACTTCCTATCCAACAAACAACCTTTAATGCAAACGGCTGAAGTGACCCCAGAATGTGGGTTGAACTCAACAAATATGCAAAGGAAATCATGCAGATGTAAAACGAATAGCTATGCCTACCAAGTACCAACTTACATAATGTGCATAGTGGACAGCTTCATCACCACTTAAGCAGGACTTCAGAGCCCTTAAAACATCCTAACAAATCATTTTACAAACCAAGGAATGAATTATTTTCTTTAAGGGAAAAAAATACAGAGGGATATTCACACTGTCATGTCCAAACGGGTATCATTAAATCCATGTATGCCGTCCACCTTGTTCACTATACTATACAGTGGTAGGCGTCAGACGTTTGATGTATTAATGCAACAAAGTGGCATTTTCAGCTGAAATTGAAGTTAGCAGAGCCAATACAAATAAAATTCCCATCTAGAACAAATACATAACCAATACAATGACATAATATATGAATTGCAACTTCAATGAGCATATACAAAGAGCTGAAATTAATGTGAGAGTTGAAGCTTGGAGATACCACAGAGGTTCATTCCATTACCTAGGGACAATAATTAGTAAGGATGGAGAGATTGATGAAGACGTCGAACGTGATAAAAGCGGAATAGTTGAAATGGAGACTTGCTTCTGGAGTGCTTTGTGATCGGTGCATACCAATTGAAGGAAAAATTTTACATGACAAAAATTAGACCAGCTATGACCTATGGAGCAGAATGTTGGCCAATCAGGAAGCAACATATGCACAAAATGGATATAGCATAGATGAGAATGTTGAGGTGGATGTATGGTAAAACTAGGAAGGATAAAATTAGAAATGAACGCTTTCGAAAGCATTTAGAGTTAGCATTAATAGGTGATAAAAATTAGAGAAACCTGCTTGAGATGGTTTGGGTATGTCCAATGTAGGCTGGGAATGGGGCTGGTAAGGAAAAAATTGGCTATGTAGGTTGATGGCCCACAAAGGGGAAGGGGTAGGCCAAACAGGACGTGGATGGAGGTAGTAAAAATATATTTGAAGACGTGTAACTTATCTATGGCCTTGGCTCAGGATAGATCGGAATGGAGAACATAATTAATGTAGCCGACACTCACATAATTGGGACAAGGCTTTGATGGCGGCGTTGGTGGTGGTGATGATGATGATGATGAACAAAATACATAACCAATGATATGTTTGATTGGCATGTACAATTGTTAGACTTTCCAAAAGGAATCACATAATGCAATTGATACTAAAGCACATATATGCATTTTAAAACAAAACTAGGAAAATCATATTAAAGAATCATGCCAAATAAGGACAATAACCCATCCTGCACTAAAGAAGCACCTTAAAACCATCAAATCTCTTATTACCACAATCCTTAGTTCCAAAATTCCCAAAACGAAAGTCACCCTACGAAGTTTGGAGACAAGAAGTAATGTAATGGTCGTACAGCAGGCCAACGAAAGCAAATGGACATCTCTCAGGCAAGTTTTGGAACAATATTTACGATACAATTCGATTTTCTGAATAATGGCAAAATTCATTCATGTTGGAACAATACTTACCATTGGAATGAGGTGATCCAAGTACAACTGAAGATAACCCTTATTTTAACAGTATCAACCTGATCTTAAAGCAAACAGTGGCACATATGCACACATGGACACACCCCCATGAACGTATGCAAACATGCAAGCACTCAAATATTAATGAAAATGGTGGAAACAATCAGAATGGTTAAAGTTACAAATTATTAGACAACAATAATAATATTTAACTTAGTTAAATACAATGAAGAATTATTAGATGGCAAGAATAATAATTAACTAAGTTACAAATATTAATTTTTTTTATTGGTAACAACTATTAATTGAGAAACTAGCTGCCAAAAAGACATTGTTCAGAACTGAAATTCTAAAGGTTGCATTACCTTGTTTTTGCACGTCTTAACTCTCAGTCGTTCATCAATTACAAAGCCAACCTAGCCATTCATAAAAATAAAAAAAAAAAAAATTACAAAGCCAACCTAGAAGAATGATAGAAGCAAATGTGAACCAAAAACCAGAGCTGGTTAAAATGTAATATATTGATTTTTTTAACCTTAAAAGACTGTTGTCAGTTGCAGACAAACATGCCTAGAAGTCGCATCTAGTCTCTTGATAAAACAGTTGCAACATAACATCTGATATAAGATCAAAGAATAAAACACTGGACTATACTAGTATAAATTTAGCCATGGAACTTGCAAGGCACATTTACTCCGTAGTCATTAATTTCGTATTGTTTTGGCCGAAATGGCTGAAATTTTTCATTTTGGTCAAGTGGCCGAAATGAGATTTCACATAAAACCTTTCATTTTCAATTTCGGTCCGCTTTGGCCGAAATTCGAGATTTCGGCCAAAAAAATCTCATTTTGGCCGAAATGAGATTTTACATAATTAATTATTTTTTAAGCATGGAGATTGCCAGGAGTAAGAAAGAGAGAGGGAAATCTAAGAGAAGTTGGAAAGAAACTATTAAACATGACCTTGCCTACATGGATCTAACGGAGGACATGGCCCTAAATAAATTTGATTCGCGTCGTAAAATCCATATAGCCGACCCCACCTAGTAGGAAAAGGCTTGGTTTGGTTTGGTTTATACATATATATTCTTTGTATTTCTTCTATTTGCCCAAAATGTAATTCCAAAAAGTTTTACTAGAATGGATTAAATCCATATTTTTTATTTCTTATTTTCTACACACATATATATAAACATATTATTTTTATATTTCCCCAAAATTTAATTCCAAATCGGATGAAACTTTTCATTTTTGGAAGCCATACCAAAATGGGGTCCGAAAAGATATTGACAACTATGATTTACTCACAAAGCCTGGTGCACTTTAATAATGACTACAAGTCATAGAAAGCAATATGATAAGCACCAAATACTAAAGGCACTTCCAAAAAAATTTAAACATCACTCATTTATTAATAAATAAGAAGGATTCAGTTTTCAACATATCTCAAGTGTATAACATTGCTGGCAAATATTTATAAGCACCTTATGAAGCAATCGCTTAGGATCTTGAAACGCTTGCTTCTTTGCCCATTGATGGAATAAATGTGAAACTACTGATCGGTCCTCT
The DNA here is from genome assembly GCA_003546025.1 of Camphora micrantha. Lineage (NCBI taxonomy): Eukaryota > Viridiplantae > Streptophyta > Magnoliopsida > Laurales > Lauraceae > Camphora > Camphora micrantha. The sequence goes on along the minus strand of QPKB01000006.1, from coordinate 22,088,463 downwards.
ACATTGAACCTACAAAATGATAATGAAAAGAAAAATGAGATTCAAACACCCAGATAATTTATACATCAAACCAGCTATGGTTGCAACATCTACGAATTGAGTGCATCTCTACGTGCAGCATGCACAACAATGTAACATATGCCACTAGAAAGAATACCTCCTCAAAAAGCTGTTCCCATTGCTTGCCTCTGCCAGTTCTATTGAATCATTAGAAACAACTTCATCAACTTGAACAATGGGACCATGTGCTCCAAGTGAGGGTTCATCTCCAGAGACATCAGTAGATGGATCCATTCTCTTTAAAAGGTCTCTAGGATTTTCTTGCAATTCTTTCCTTGTCAGCTCACTCTGTACTTAGCAAGACCATAGATTAGAAAGATATTCAGCATGACCCTTTGAGACAATTCAGATGTAGGAGAAATTGAAGAATATGATAAAATGGCTTGTTAGTTACATAAGATTAAGTTGCACACAAATTTGTGCCACTGAAAATCAGACCTATTAAGGTATCTAAAAAGTTCAGAGTGATAAAATTGTTGTCATATAATTCTTAAGTTTGCTAATTCAGCTTGGTCCTTGCTGTAGATGATTGTTTATGCGTGAAAGGAATAGGGAACGTATGTTATATTTGAGGTCCATTCATCACAAAATATCATGGTTATGTGACTTATGTCTACGCGCGGACTTCCTAGGTTCATACCTGAACTTCAACGAGGTGAGCTGGGATCTCTTTCAGGAAACGTGAAGGTTGCAGTAACTAGAAAACTCAACCATCAGTCAAAATCCACATGTAAAGAAATAGGGATTATCCTTGAATAAGCACTAAATCTAACCTGCCAATTTGAATCCACAGTAACATACAAAATGTACAACTTCTTGCGGGCACGAGTCATTGCAACATATAGAAGCCGACGCTCCTCCTAAGAAAATACAATAAAAAATTCTAGGAAAGTACTGTGTTGCAGAAAATCAGAACCAAAAAATCCATGAAGTACATGCTAACCTCAAGAGTGGACCCGTCTTCCACAACACCATTAAATTCATGCAACAAAGGGATCTCAGATTCGTTTGCCTGAATCAGTTGATCGGTCTCAACAAAAATTCAAAATAATTGAGCCATTCAATTTAGATCATAAATGTGAAAACATGACAGGTAATTGATATATACATGTACCGTGGTTTCTGAGTCATACCTTCACAATGAAAACAGTATCCCATTCTAAACCTTTTGACTGGATAAAAAATGAAAAAGAAAAAAGAATGAAAGAGGTGATTTTTCAGATCATTAACAAAACATATTCCCATTCATGTCAGAATCTGAGAAGAGAAAACACAGTTTTTAGAAGAAACACCTGATGAATCGTAGTTAATGTAACAGAGTTCTTATTGTCACGTCTCCTAAACCGAAAATTTTCACTCTCTCTTGCAGATATATAGTCAATAAAAGCCTTAAGTACATTACCACATCCTCTCGCTTCTATTGTGCATTCTCTATCTACTTCTCTGTCACTGAAATGTGTAGATAAGAAGTCAGACACATCGTCCAATAGGTACTGAAGGACCTGCACAGTAAATCCAACATCAATGTTGATGAATCATTCAGAATAAATACTTATCAATGTAACTAAACCAAAATGAAAATAAAAACTAAAATGAACATAGCTAGAAAGGAAATAATATTGATTCAATTTTCATAGATAGGACTATAGGTATCTGCAAATTCTAGCCCAAAAATACTGGCACAAGCCTCACTGTACGTGGCCATCCTCAGTGCAGCAAACAAGCATAATAGGAGCCTTCAATTGTACACTGTACAGGCTTTTGCTCTCTCATCGATTTTTTACCAGCAAACAAAGAAACATCTTGAACTTCCAACTTTCATAGGAATTTTCTGTTTAGAAGAAATCTTCGAGCTGCTGATACCAGGATGAAAGCATGAAAGATAGGTTGAAATCGTGGGATGATGATATGTGGGTGTTAGCAGGAGGTCATTTTTTCTTTAGTAGACAAGCATCTTATTTCAACAAATCAAAAGTATTCAATTTTTCTCCAAACTGAGGGATTCAAGAAAAAATAACTTCAAAATTATAAGAAATCTAAGATTTCTTTTTCTTTTCATGAAAACAGCCCACAAAAACTGACATTCACAACTCACAACCCTCACAGGATGTTAAATCACTTCCTTGAGCACATCAAGATTTAAATAGCACACAAAATGGCAAGGCCCAATGAATTGCAGCCTTACATCTGAATCATATTTTAATCATGGTTCTTGGAAACCAGTCTTGGATTACAAAGCTTAGTACATGCACTATGTAGTCCATGTCAACCATTCTAGTCTTTATTGATTTATTCTTATAATGCATGTGCTTCTATGTGCTCCTATGTTTAAAAACTGTTCATTTGCACCAGCGTCGAAATAATTTCCTATCTGATTTATCAATTTTACCAGTATTAAAATCAATAAAACACCATCGTGACGCATATACTGATGTGAATTCAATTCTCCATAAATCAAGGGCCCGTTTGTTTACATGGGAGTAGTAGTAGGGGTCAAATCAAGAATTAAATTAGAGGGGGTTAGAGTAAAAAGCCACAAAACGATAAAATTCTACTCTTCAATTTATCCAAGTTAGGGAGAGTAAAATAAATTGGCATAAAATGGGGTAAAACCCCTACTTTATGTCAAATCGAGAGTTTACTCTCCCTTCCCCTTTTTCCATCCAAGCGCACTTTCAATTAAACTTAATGCAAATCAATTTTACTTTCCAATTACTCTTTCCATCCAAACACCCTTAAGTAAACTTTATATCACAACAATCAATTCTTTACTCTCCTTCTACTTGTTGGAATTATTACTTTTAATATTCCAATGAGAAAATCAAGAAATCTCCTAGAGAATCCAAAAGTCATTTCGGAAAGTCTAAAGGTCAAAGGTCATCTAGAAAAGCTAAAGGTCATGGGTTTTTATTGTTGTCTTGATATATGTAAACTCATGTCTTTTGGAAGTGTCCTTTAGCAGTCTATATAAGGTTGTGTAGTAGTTGTTTTGTAGTGTGTGAAGCAAGAGTGTGTGTGGAGGTCTAGGAGATGTCAAGTGTTATGGTGTAGAGAAATCTCTTGATATCTTAAGGTTTGATTTATATATAAGTATTTTGTTCATTTGATTTAGAGCAGGGGCCCCATACGGCCCTTTGGCCGTACAACCCCACATACACAAGCACACACACTCCACACCTTTCTATCATGTTTTTTACAAATTGGTATCAAAGCATTTTCTTCAAAGCGGTATTAGAATATGTTTTCTACAAAGTGGTATCAGAGCATTTTCTTTAAAGTGGTATTTCTATCATGTTTTTTACAAAGTGGTACAGAGCAAGGTTGAGGTCCTCAGGTTCAGAGCTAGGTTAACAAATTTCAAAACATCGATCCTGGATTGTTTTTTGTTGTTGAAAAATATTTTTTTGAAGGCTGCAGATTGTTTTTTTTTTTTTAAAGAAGTTTTTTAAGTGGTTCAGGTTTTATGTTTTAAGGAAGAAAGAATTTGATATTTGAAAACATGAGGGGGAGAATGAAATGATTTGTTTTTCCAAGAAAAAGGAAATGAGAAAAGGGATGAGAAAAGAGAACAAAATCTGTGATTTTGTTATTAAGACTCAAGAGAACGAGTTTCTTCTCTTGATTGGTTTAGGTATTTCAAGATAACAAGTTTCTTCTCTTAATTGATTTAGGTTTCTCAAGACTCGAGATAAGTTTCTTCTCTTGATCAAAATTGACACCATCGTGGTTTCTGATTAAGAGAGCAGGTTTCTTCTCTTAACTTAATTACTCTGTTAAACAAAGTGATTCAGAGAATGGTGATTGTTGAAATTCCTTTCAAAATAGTATTACAAGAAGCTGCAGCAAAGCTTGTATGCGCCCGTCCTAAGTATGTTTTTCTGAAAATTGGACCTGAGCACGAGCCAAAGTTCATTGCGACAATTCATTTTATACTAGGTGAATATTCCTACTCCATTACTAGACATCAAAAGTCATCAAAGAAGAAGGCCAAAGAAAGTGCAGCGTTGCATGCATTGAAAGTTCTTCGGGATTCGGATGTAATCGAAGTGATCGATGTTAACAGGTGTGATGATCATGATCAAGTTGAGAATCTAAAAAAAAAAAACATGCAGTGTTTTTACAAGAAGAGATGAAGAAGTTGAAAGCCTCGACACGGGTTATGAAGAATTTTTATGAAGCTCACATCAAGGGCTATGAGAAAAAGATTGAAAAATTGAAATATGGGGAAGGATTATCGACTCCGATGTGAATTGATTATTAAAAGTAAGGGGGAGTTATGTTGGAATTATTACTTTTAATATTCCAATGAGAAAATCAAGAAATCTCCTAGAGAATCCAAAAGTCATTTTGAAAAGTCTAAAGGTCAAAGGTCATCTAGAAAAGCTAAAGGTCATGGGTTTTTATTGTTATCTTGATATATGTAAACTCATGTCTATAGGAAGTGTCCTTTAGTAGTCTATATAAGGTTGTGTTGTAGTTGTTTTGTAGTGTGTGAAGCAAGAGTGTGTGTGGAGGTCTAGGAGATTGTCAAGTGTTTTGGTGTAGAGAAATCTCTTGTTATCTTAAGGTTTGATTTATGTATAAATATTTTGTTCATTTGATTTAGAGCAGGGGCTCTGTACGGCCCTTTGGCCGTACAACCCCACGTACACAAGCACTCGCACTCCACACCTTTCTATCATGTTTTTTACAAATTGGTATCAAAGCATTTTTCTTCAAAGTGGTATTAGATTATGTTTTCTACACTACTCTACTATTGCTAAACAAATAGACCCTAAGAGAGACTCGTTTGAGATGGTTTGGACATGTCCAACATTGATGGCCAGTGAGGAAATGTTTTCTATGCAGGTTGATATTCCCTCGAGGAAACGGGTAGGCAGAAGAGGACATAGATGGAAGTAGAAAGGACACATTTGAAGAAATGCGATTAATCTATCAAAGGAGTTGGCCCAAGATAGATTGGAATGGAGAAACGGAATTCACATGGCTGACCCCAACATTGTCGGGACAAGGCATTGATGATGAAGATGATGATTGCATGACACTCTTTCCTTCATTATTGTAAAATGCAGTCAACTTATAGTAGCTCTGCATTCAGAAAGAAGACAATTTTCATGTCATCAGTGCTAAGATAGTGTGCAGTCAAGTAATGGATGTAATGAGGGAGGATGTATAAACTCTCTATCTTTCCATTACATATTTCATGTTTTTCAAAAGAATAAGAAAACAACGACCTACACAAGTGACTTACAGATCTAATGTCATTGTCTTCATTCAACAATTTTCCAGCTTCTACATTGACAACTGCACGTTGTTCGAGAAGGTATTTCTGCAGAGCAAAAGACTATTTCAGCATCATGAAAAAGTGGTAAAAGAGTCAAGCAGAAACACAGAGTGTATTATTGTTAGATGAACAAAAAGCTTATGCCATTTTATATCAAAGCAGCATAGATTTATTGATTTACTGGTTTTCAATTTTTTTTATTAATTTACAAAAACTAACAAGAAAACAAAAGCTTTGATGTTGATCCACTTTAAGTCAGAGTTCCAAATCAATGATACAAGATTTCAAGAATCATTCACCATAGACTCTGATTATGTTACACAATTATAATTGTAGATCTCAAGACACAGAACTGGCTAATAACTTAAGTACTTAGTGTACAAATCAAGTAGACTAGGGTGTTCAAGTATGTGCAAGTTGTAAGCAAAAGTACAACAGTCCCATATATGGTCACAGGTACAAGGAAACAAAACATATATTCTACTCAGCAACTCAAAGGTAAACATGACCACATACCATTGCAGATTCATTACATCCACGTCTACACAAGCCAATAGTTAAACAAGTTCACTGACCGAGGAACTTGACACAGCATCCAAACTCTGGGCGTGCAGCTATACTATAAAACTATGATTGGAAGCTTCAAAAAAGCGAAATAAGCCCCTCTTTGGCATCTCTATTCTCCGGCTCTATTTGTCTAAATGTCTAAAGCGGGGAGAGGTTTGGAAATAAAGGCGTTTGGCAGTCATTTCTACCCCCTGCCCACTTTAGAGAAGTAGAGGCAAAGCCTCTTAAAACCACAGCCCCCTTTTAGATGCAGTTGAAAAGTAGAGGGTAAAAAAAGAGGTGGTTGAACAGTGCTCTCCCCATCCACAACGCCCCATCCATTTTTTATTTTATTTTATTTTTCAAAATCTAAGAGAGTAAATGAAGGTCCAAACCGTTGGAAAATGTTCACAAGATCAAACACAGCTATGGAACCAAATTTCAGCCGTTGGATCATCACCAATCTCAAGATAATTATAAAAAAATAGTGAGTCATTTGATATTATTTTCTGAATTCTGTGGGCCCCAAACACAAGATCCAAATCGTTAGATCTCTTTGGAAGGTTGAACACTGTCATGGGATCAATTTTCAAGGCTAGATACCTTGTGGATCTTGAGAAATTTGTGAACAAATATCAACCATTGATGTAATATGCTCAATTTTAGATTAGTCCATAGGCAGTCTTGTTTTCCTCTTTTTTTAATTATTTCTGGGACGGTAAATCACATCCAAACCGTTGAAAATGTTCAGAAGGTCAAACATTGCTATGGATCCAAATTTTAGCCATTGGATCATCACCAATCTCAAAATATGAGCAAAAAATGTGAACCATTTGATATTCAAATGACACATTTGCAAGTTACAAATTACTACATGTATCGCTAATATTTAAGTGACTGCTTAGTTGATAACTGGACATATTGGTAAGAGAAAACATAAACCTGAGGGAGAATGTTCGTCACTGAGGTTATTACCGCTGAAATTGATTGCTCCTGTGATAATCAATAAATACTAGCAGTTATTTCCAAATGTGACAAGAAAATTGTCTACTTAAAGGAAATGAATACATATCAATGGTTTGGCAAGTCAGAAGAAAGGGGGTTAAAAAAAATAGAATGCTTGACTCAACTAAGTCAACAAGACACATCCAGTCAATTAGAATTGATCAGATTCAAGTAATAAACAAAAAAACACGATATGGTTATGCTTGAACTCAAATCACCATGACACAGCCAAATTTTCTTTTTACAAGTTCAAACATACAAGTTTTATCAACACAAACCAACCAAGCAATGCATCAAGAATCCAAGTCAACTCAATTCAGTGAACTTTTGAGTTGATATACCAAACTATGAATATAACTCCATGAATCTCCATGAGGATGCTTTAAACTGCCCCTTTTTTTTTGTAAAACGCAGCCTAGCGTTTAGAAGAAATAACCAATAAAGTTTGAGGCCATTAATTAAGAAATAGAACTATATGAATTATGCTTTACTGCCCAACACTCTGATCCATATAACAACGCTGGGCGTACCGCCACCTTATAATATTTTCCTTTAACCTTGAGGAGGACTTTCCGATCACACAAGACGCCCGAAGCACTCCTCCATTTGGTCCACCCGGCCTGAATCCTGTGGCTTACATCAGTATTAATCCCTCCATCTTGTTGCACCATAGATCCAAGGTATCTAAAACTTTCTTTCTCTATAATCTTTTGTGTGCCCAAACTATGGACCAAATGGAGGAGTGCTTCGGGCGTCTTGTGTGATCGGAGAGTCCCCCTCAAGGTTAAAGGAAAATATTATAAGGTGGCGGTACGCCAAGCGTTGTTATATGGATTAGAGTGTTTGGCAGTAAAGCATAATCATGTTAAGAAGATGGAAGTTGCGGAGATGAGAATGCTAAGATGGATGTGCGGGATCACAATGAGAGATAGGATTAGGAACGAGGAGATTAGGAGCAAAGTAGAAATAGCACCGATTGGAGATAAAATGAGAGAAAATCGACTGAGATTGTTCGGCCATGTTAGAAGGCGTCCAACGGAGGCACCTGTTAAAAGATGTGAAAGCATGGAGATTGTCAGGAGTAGGAGAGGGAGAGGGAGACCCAAGAGAAGTTGAAAAGAAACTATTAAACATGACCTTGCCTATATGGATCTAACGGAGGACATGGCCCTAAACAGATTTGATTGGCGTCATCAAATCCATATAGCCGACCCCACTTAGTGGAAAAAGGCTTGGTTTGGTTTGGTTTGGTTTGGTTAGTTGATTTTTTTTTTCCAAACCTAATCCATGATGAGGCCTTTCCAACCCCCTACTCAGGCTACTCTCAATGACTGGCATGCCTCTATGTGGGCTCCACAGAGCCGGACACCTGGACCCTATTTGAATAGCGTGTGATTCACCCATAGGAGAACAAGGTTTGCATGTATGTAATGTATGTATATATGAGTATGCATCTGGCGTGGGTGATGGTTCATTGGCATCAGGCGTGGGTCCACATCTTGTGTTTGAGTACCACCCCAGACATACCCGGTGCATGTGTGTGGCAAGGTCGTGCATGCACTTGGGGGAATAGTCCTGTCGGGTAAAAATACCGTGGGGATACCCAGGTCTTAGTCTGTATCGAGCTATGGATCTTAATTTCATCATGTGTCAAACTCAAGCCTGAATAAAGAAGTAGGTTGCAAGGTTAGCATCAAGTAGGTAGTCTCCTGTAAAAGTCATCCATACATAAATGTGTGCTCTACTTTGATAGGCAGGAAGCAAAGCGGCTCATTTATTGTGCGAAATATGCAAAGGAACATCCTTTAGGGTGAGTATGGATAAAGAAGCCCACTCAAAGTTTCTGATTGGCCTCTTGAGATATTGATACTTTGGCAGGGAAGAATGCCTAGTAGATAAATTTACGGAGGAAAGGAAGATAAATATGGCTTGCTTACAAGAGACTTAAGTGGAGGGAGAGGAGGCCACTGACGTTGGGGAAAGGTTTACACTCTTCTCATTAGGAAAGAGTAATGCAACTACTGAGGCGCATTGTATTTGATGGAGACCTAAATGAGAAAATTGTAAAGGCTAAAAAATGATTGGGTTATAATGGTTAAGTTAATACTGGATAAAAAAATCCTAAACTGTTAGTGCTTATGAGCCCAAGCAAAATAGAGAGAGAGAGAGAGAGAGAGAGAGAGAGAGAGAGAGAGAGAGAGAGAGAGAGAGAGAGAGATTTCAAAAACTAAGAATGAGTTAATACAAGATATACCTATTGACTGAAGCATTAATACAAGGTATACATATTGACTGAAGCATTATAATTGAGGGAGACTTCAATGGTCTTTAAGGGAAACGGACCCATGGAAGTCACTCTTATAATTAACAGATCTAAGCAAACTATAATCTATCACTCTATAAGCCATATGATGAAGCTTTAGAAGTGTAAATAACACCTACGGCTGGAATCAAATGTATAGAGCAAATTGGGGTTTATGTCAAGTACCAGAGAAGACATTTCATATTAACACAATATACAGCAGTGTTGCGACATTCACCAAAGTTTATCTCCATATAACAATCCATGTCTACTTGCCAATTGTCATCATATAAATATGCCTATGATTGCATGGACCAATCAGAAAACACTCCACTAACTTGTCTCTAATTTGGCCACCCTACTACGCTAATCATGTTGCAATATCCTCTTCAAAACCTACGTTTGCTCCAATGGTTCTACATATCAAAATCCATCACAATACGGTACTAGGTAGTATTTAATAGAGATCAGCCTTCCACTCTAAAAGCCATTAAAATTGCAATACATACATATATAGACTTTGTTTTCTTAATTCTGAAACTGTTTGACTTCAAAACCTTCTCTAATGCACATGCTTATGATTTACTTAAGGCATGTGAACACAGAAGGAAATAGCGCAATCCTTTAAACTTTCTTGCCCAATTTCTAACAGCGAAATTCCTAGATGGATGACAAATAAATTCATGAAGTACAAGAAAAACACAGCTGTTTACAAAATCTAAGGTTTTCCAAATCTTACTCTCTGAACAAGTTTTGTTATCATATCTAGTGTACACAACACTTTGCGCCCCTGGGTAAGTTGACTCCTACAATCATTCATAAAGGCTCTTGAGATTAGCAAATTGAAGCACAAGAAACTCAAAAAGAAAGGAGCTAAAAGCATTAGAATGTTGTAGGTGTCATACACATTAATCATTCTGCCACAACAATATAGATTATATTTGATAGTTAATAGGTTCAAAAATAAAAAATTATAAATTGACTATGAGACTAGTATTATATTCAAGCAAAAATGCCCAAAAAGAAGGAAAAGAATAGGTTTAGCATGTTCTAACCTTCAAGCCCAACAAACAGTATGAAAATGAAAAATACATATTTTATAACAACAAATTCAGAAGTACAAGCAGTTATTATCTATTTATGATACCAGAAAATAGGGCATAGAAAAATGTGAAAGGCAGGATCAAAGGCTCAGCTTGAAACCCTAATGCACTTGCATCCCTAAAATGAGGTGCAAACTTGACAACAAATCACCTGAGTCTAACACCAAAAGGAGGCATAACATTTGGGGTTAATACATGAATAAAAGAGATGCTACTCCAGTTTCAGATCCAGAAACGGCCTCTGCTTCCCAAGACTTTAACAAGGAATTGGCATTGAACTTAGTGAAGAAAGTCGGAAATGGAATCATGCTTACTCCATCAGAGTGGCTTACCTACCAAGATGGCCTCACAAAGAAAGCATCAAAGTAACAGTGGATGCATCACAAATCATACATTAGAGTTGATTGATCCCCCACTTTTTTCAGTCAATCTGCCACTTCATTCCCCTCATATAGAGTATGCCTGAATCCTAACCATTTCTCAATAGAAAGGGCTTCTATTTCTTCTATCAAGTTTCCCTTTATTTGAATTGCAGACATCTGATCAATGATATACAACATGTATATAAAGGAAAGGCTTACAACATCTACACAAATTGAAGAGAAATGAACTGAAGTCAATCAAACCAAAAATGCCTCCCATGCAGCCCTAATATGACCTTCTGCCTAGCCAGCCTCGTCTCGGCCTCCACCAAATCCTATATATATTTTGGAATGTTATATTAGTTGTTTCTTGCCAAATGGACCAAAGACTAGCAACAAGAGATAAACCCCAAAGAGTTCTACTGCACCTGGAGTGACTAGACTCAATACCATAATGCCATATGCCCATGCCTCGAAAGGGCCTTTAGGGACCCCTTTATAAGCCACTATAGGTATATGGATGCAAGAACCCCCAATCTGTTTTGTAAAGGAGTAATGCATGAACAGGTGATTGAATTGGTAGTTTGGTGAATGGTGATGATTAAGAAAGTTTAAATTTCAATCTTAACTGCTTATTAGTAAGTAATGTATGGTTGACGGGTCATCTAAATTAAAAAAGTGCAAACAGTGGTCTCCTCCACCTAGGTTTTTTTTTTAAGATTAACGTGGATGGTGCAGCTTAAGGGAAGCTGCGGCCAGCAGGTATAGGTGGTGTTCTCCGCAACTTTAAAGGTCTCATTTTTTTTAATTTTTTTCTTTATAAATGATAAAATTTTATTCCACTAGAAACCAAACAAAAACAAAGACAACGAAAGCTAAAACGAACAAGGAAAAACACTAGAAATTATACATCAAAAGAAATAGAAGTGTGAAGAACTCCTTCCCTGGCCAGACCATCTGCCATAGAATTAGCCTCTCTTAAAATATGATGGAAAGAAGCACCCAAGAGACTTGAAATATCTTGCACCTCCTCCACCCAATCCGCTAGCCTCCAAGGATGAATAGCTCTTCCAGAACCCCATTGGATAGAAGAAAAAGAATCACCTTCAAGGATAAGATTAAGACATCCAATTCTACGCAGCTCACAACACCAAAGTAGATTAGATTCGTGTTGGGAAAGTCCGACATCCCACATCGTCCAAGTAATGGGTTTGATATAGCTTCATATACCTGTTTGAGCCTTCCATCTATAAGCTTAAGCTTTTAGGTTGGTACATGGCTTCTTACATGGTATCAGAGCGGGTTTTGATCCCAACGTACTTGTGTAGCCCACGTAGCTCATGTCGTTCTTGTCTAGCCCATGTGGCAAGCCCGTCCATGAAATTTGTTGGGCCTGCACGTGATGGGGAGTGTTGGGAAAGCCCCACATCCCACATTGCCCAAGTAAGGGGTTTGATATGGCTTCCTATACCGGTTTGAGCCTTCCACCTATAAGCTTAAGCTTTTGGGTTGGTACATGGCTTCTTACAATAGGTAGAAAGATCAAAAGGGTATATGAAGCCATATTAAACCCATTACTTGGACGATGTGGGATGTGGGACTTTCCCAACAATTCGAACGAAGCTAAGATTATACCCATCCTTGAATCACGAAGGTTATTTAGTGTTTCATTTCCACAACCTTTGATTGTGGAAAGCGATTTTCTAAATGCTATCTCTTGGGAGGAAGCTAAAGGCCCGTGGAAGTTCTGTTTTTATCTTAATTAAATCAAGTTCTTATCTTTGGAATTGGATGTGGAGTTTAGGCATATTCTTTGCACAGCAAATGAGGAGGCAAATGTGCTGAACAAGAGAGGGGCTTCGCAGTAGTTTTCTCCTTATGTTTTCTCTCTCTGTAATCTTCCGTTTTCCTTGTTAGGTTGATGGGTATTTTCTCATTTACCCTCCGGTCTCTTGCTTTAGTTTTTTGTTTGTGGTTTTAGCTTGGTCCTCTTTTCCTTCATTAATACAATTTTACTGTTTGAAAAAAAAAAAAGGTGATTGATATCCCCAATATATATAGTTTTTAATGCAAGAAATGGGTTACTTCATCAATTTAAGATAGACAATTTCCTTTCCAAGAGTCAACTGATAAATGAAGTACTTCAACTCTTTAAGTCTCAAACAATGCATTATTTTCTAATGCCCAACATACCTTACATATCAGGTATATGTTTTGAAGTCCGTGTTGCTGCTGGTAAGCTAAAAAGGGTAAAGGATCATCCTTGGGAGGTTCTAGTTTGGATTAAAGAAAGTATGGATTAATCTGGTCTGTGCAAAAATCGTGAATGGGGAGCAACTTACTAGATATCCAACAATAATAAGTGCATCATCATCAACATATCAAAAAGGTTAGAGCTCTAAGAATGTCTCAAAGAAACATCAAGAAGATTGTGTAGTAAATAAGGGGACTGTGGCAATCTTAACACTTGGTTGAGAAATAGAACATGGCTGATTGCCTAGTCACTGGAAGGAAACTTAATTTCAACTGTAGCAACAAAAGGAATCATAGACAAAAAAACCTGATGTGGGGTTTAGAACATGGTGTCATGAGTCATGATTTCCTTGAGTAGGTCAACTAATCAAACTAGAACAATACTAGAATAGAATGCTTAATCAAAGACCTCTTAAAAGTGCCTGATATCTTTGCACCAAAGATATCACCAGCAGCTGACACAAAACTGCATTTCCTTGTCGTGGATATTTTGTCAATATAGTCAACAACCTACAAAAGGCCACTCTGCACAATCAATATAAAATAGTACACGGAAGTGAAAAGGAATGTATAGGTAAAAAATAAAAGATGCAAGAAAGTACCCTCTTCTTTTCTTCTTTCTCACCAGGTAATAACACCTTGAATACTTGACGAAATGGGCCATCATCACAACCCGGCAATGTTGTTCTCAGCATGGCCATAATAGCTTTGATTACCTTCAAAACATGCCCTTTATCAACATCAACAGAGTTATCTCAAACTAATCAAAACTCAGTTTTTCTTCTCATTGGACAAAAAGCATATAAAATGGGGAGGATTTCAGAAATCAAACCAGACTGGAACAAGGCAAAGGTTACAAGATGAGCTGCATCACATATTAAAATACATACTTTTTTCAATGGTATATTAAAATACATACTTGAAAGACAATGTACACTGGAGAAAGTGGAAAATAAATACAAAATAGATGAACTTAGTATCCAGCAGTACACCTTTTGATAATTTCAAGGTATTACAATACAAAAATATACCAACAGAAAGCAAGACTCACATTTCAAATATTAAAGGATGCACAAAAATCAACGCAGTTATTGCTAGTAATATATCATTAACTAATGATACTAAGCCACTTCCCTCTTGTTCACCATGTCAAAATCCCCTTAATTACAATGAAAATAATTAAAACATATTGGAAAATGACATGCGAGCTCTCTGATACTGGAAAATAGGAATGACACTCCGAAATCACCTTAATTGAATTTCTTCAAACCACTTAATTCAAGTATTAGAAACTCAACTTGGAATTAAAGCTTGCATTCCTTGACATGATCTTCTTTAAACCATGATCGTCGGCCTTATTCAAATCAAAGACCAGATGATCATTTACCTGATCATGTGATTCAAGTGGCCTTTTTATATCATCTCTTAGTTTTTATTAGATCTTGGATAGTTGGATTAGTTTCAATGCTAGCCAATGAAGGCTAGGTACGAGGCCATTATCAATTGGGTCATTGTGTTCTTACGTGGCTGCCTTCCAACTGAATGTATGTATAAACTGCAACTAGTTATGTCGAAAGGTATTGTTGGAAATTTTTATTGAATTTATGACATGTTATTTGGGTTTTTTTAATCGGTGAGTTGGTGATTTAGTTGGGTACTTGGGTTTGACATGGATTGGTTTTTCAACCTGACTGTACTCAATTAAGCTCGACCCAATTTAGTCCGGCTGTTAGGATTTTAATTGTGTTGGCTACTTCATGGGTTGGACAAAACTCTGGGTCCATTGAGTTGTATTTTCTATTTATTTTAGAATGGACTGTAGTTGTATCGCCGGAAGAGCTGAAGTGAAGAAAGAGAAGAATACCGAAAGACAAACAAGGACCCAATCAATTGGAGGATGATCGGATCGATCAGAAGTGATAGTGCTCCCAATTAACAGCACTAACAGAATAAATACGGGAGACAGGCGAGGATCAATCGATCGGACCTGATGACCGATCGACCAGATAACAGGAATTTTCCAGAACACTGTGCGGATTTGTTTCCTTTTGAGACTGATGTTTCCCACTTTGAGTCCTATTTGAGTTCTAATACTAAGGCACGAATTTGGGACTATAAAAAGGGTGTTGCTCTCAACCCTAAGTGTGCATATTGAAGATTAAAGACACATCAAGTAATTATCTCATTGTTCTGAGGTGAGAAAACCCTAGGAGAGATTCTTTGATTCTCTAGAGCCATTGAAAGGTTGTGCTGAAGATCTGCTCTAGAAGGTTCGCCGGTTCTACTCTTCTGTAGAAGATTGTTCATCTTGGTTGACAAGGTGATGCTGGATCAAGTGCGGGGAATGGTGCACAGCAGGGAAGTCGTTGCAACATGAGAAGTTGTGCAAGAACAACTACAGTCCTTAGGTCGACTGTCAACGTACTAACTGGGAAAGGGAGCTGTGAGGTTTTTTTTTTTTTTTTTTTTTTTTTTTTTTTTGTAACTGTTCAATAGTTCTTTATTTCAGATCATGATTTTTCTCCCTGGATAGGGTTTCCACATAAAAGATTGTGTCTGCCTTCTTGTGGTAATTGTTTGGTAGATAGGGTTTATTACTTCCGCTGTGCATTAGTTATTGGACTAGTATCCATTCTAATACGGGCTACTTTCACCGGCTTACATCAGAATCGCAGATTACAAAAGGTTTGCAAGTCAAACAAGGCAATATGTAGCTATAAGCAATCATCATGGGCTTGAATTGAGTAACTTGACAAAGCCCTCTTGAAATTTTGATATAATGGAAGTAACACTAATCATACCCCCCATGTGAAATCAAGTAAAAAGATCACTCCGCCTATTGATCTACAATGATATAATTGTCATGAGTGATCTTGCTAAAGAAATTATTATAAATTGAAAGTGTTTAATATAGTACATGAAATTGCAGATTTAGGCATCGTAAAGTACGTTTTTAGGGACTTGGAAGCATGGTCAACAAAAGTGATTCTCATTACTCAACAAAAACATGCATTGTATCTTGCAGACAAAGAATGTCCGGAACAATGCCTGACGACTGCCTATGAAAATCATAGACACCATGTCATGGAATGGGTAACTCCCTTAAAAGATCAAGGTCCATATAAGGGATTGATGGGAACATAACTATATTTGGCTGTTACTAGATCAGATATTGTCTGCATCGGTTCTTGTTGTAATTATTTCTTCACACTTCACATTTGAATGATGTACCTAGAATCGTGAGATATCTAAAATATTTTCCAAAAAAGGACAAAGCATAGACTGATGGGCGTGCCATTGTGGGAAGTGTTCAACTACCAGAAATTTGATTATCAAAGTTCCCTAGCCATGCATTTGCTCCTCTAAAAGTTCGGGTGACAGATTTTGTTTCATACAATCTATTTATAAAGCCAGCATACAGATGCATAATATTTTCCAATCAGTGTGTTTTTTTTTTTTCCCATCATAGCTCATCCATGACAAGAGATAAACAAGGCTAATTAATTTGACAATCCCAGTGACTGCCGGGTGTGGATGGTAACTGTCCTCACATTTCACTCATAAGATTTCCCTGAAACCAAAGCATAATAAAAGCAATTCTTGGACATACTGATATATATATATATATATATATTATCAAGAATAATTACTTAGTGAACCAATAATAATAATAATAATACATTACCTTTTTCCTGTAAAAGGCTACACCATGAACATTAAATGGTATCTTCCTATTGCGGAAGGATGTTTGAAATGGTTTTCCAGAGACCTGTGGATTATAGAATGCATCAGATTCAAGATCTTCCAAGTATAGTGGAACACAGAAATAGAACATGAAGTCATTGAACCTGCCGTCGATAAAGAATGGCAATATTTCCAAAGGAACACGTAGGATCTGAATCTGAACTGCCAGAGGTGTATTCTAAGATTTTATCAACAACAAACGCGCATTGTGCATCCTCATTATTGCATTCCTTGACAGTAATCTAAACATTGTGAAGGACTGTAACACACAAACTGAACTATCATGTCATGTGAAGACAATGGAACAAGCAAGAAAATGAATACAAATTTCCAATAAGAAAAGATGAAAACAAGCATTAGCAAGGATACTTTGCATCCAGAATAGTTATCCGTATGAAACTGCTTTAGCTGGCATCTCTTTGCATTATTGTGGATAAGAGATGAGGCTGCCTCAACGATACAGCGGGTAGAACGATAATTTTTACTTAACCTAACCTGAAATCATTAACACATCACATAAATCAATATTCCAATTTCCAGCTGTGACCAAACAGAGTTAACATAAAAGACTTCTGCCTGATAACTCTTCCATGTTGAGTGAAATTGTCATTGTTAACCATTTTTTCTACAAGCTGTTAGCTGATCAGAAGCAATGCAAAATGACGATAAAGCACAAGACAAATGAGTACAGTCAAGACCTCTTTGTGCGCTGGGAAATCCTTACGAAATGAATCAAAACCACAAATGTCAGCACCGTTGAAACTGAAAATTGACTGCAGCAAGCAGTTAGCACATGTTATATTCTTAATATTTTCAATATAAGTAATTGACATTATCTTAACCTTATCCCATCTATATGGATGCAGCCATTTCTACATTCCTATCTTACTAACTTCAGTGCATGAAACTGTGTATGTGCGCGTGTAAGTGCATGGCTGAGTATGTGTCAATGGACACACAATACAAGTAATACTATATCAGAGAATTAATAAAATAAGGCGTACCTGATCATCATCACCAACAACAGTTACATGATTGTGAGATGCAAGAATTCGTAAAAGACTGTACTGCATGGAACTTGTATCCTGAAACTCATCTACCAGAATGGCTTTCCATTTGTCTTGGCACTCACTATAAACTGAAAGTTGAAGAGAATCAAATTAGTAAAAAATGCCAGATTCAATTATAGACCTGCGAGTACTTAGATAGAAAATGAAGGTGAATTTATACCTTCAGGAAAATCAGTCAGTAACATCACTGCAGAGCTGATGAAGTCATGATAATCTAGGGCATTACAGGATCTTAAAATCTCATTGTAGTTCCCAAGAATTGATGCCTGGATCATATTAAAAAAAAAAAAAAAAAAAAAAAATCATAAAGATTTGTTATCATCAAAACATTAAAAATCTTCCACACAACGAATGTGAACTAAACTTACTCCTATTTCATCACCCATCTTCCGACATTCTTCAGGAGTCTTTCCAGAGGCTTTTGCCTGACAGGACGGATGTCTATTAGCATTACCGCAGCATAAATAACCAATAGTGCATTTAGGTTATTTGACACTGTACAAGATTATCTTCTTTCATGTTTCCCAGGATTCTTATATAATGAATTGGATGGTTATCTCTTGTCATAGTTACCAGAAACCTTAAAAAGGACGGAAACACATTCCATGGAATCACTTTTTGAAAAGGTCGAAAATGAAAATAATTTGATTTTTTTTATTTTGCTTTGTGATTGCGGTTTGATTCCAAAGCATATGAGAAACATATGGAAGATGTAAATGGATCTTTCATTAAACATAGTGGAAACAAGGTAACATCTTATGTTCTGAAACAAACGAGAAACTGATCGGTAGCTACTTGTCTGTGTACATGACTCTTGCTGTATCATTTTCCAAAAGTTTGTAACAGCAAAACGAATATAAGAAAATAAAGAAAAATTAAAAATTAAAAAAAAAAAAAGTACAACCTTATCTATGATCGTTCTGAACTCATACACACCTCTCCGATGTTTTACATGTGTTCATGGTTTGCTTCTTTGCTCCCTAAATGTTTCCATGCGTTTTTAAGTCTGTTTCTCAATAGGTTATCAAATGTCTTTCATGTGTTTCGCAGTTTGCTCTCCCATTTGTTTCTTAAACATTTATTACTCAAGTCCCCATTCACATTCCATATATTTGTTTCAAGACTCTGTTTCCTACTTTTGCTTCTCAAATCTATTTCCTGACCTAGTAAGTATGGTTTTAGGTATTAAATACAATAAAATAAAAAAAAAAGAAAGAAAGAAAAAAAGGACTAGACAAATGATACTTAATGCCCACAAAGCAATTGTCAGCCAAGCATTATCCCATCTTTGGGTGATTACAAAGCATTAAAAGGTTAGATCTTGCGAATGCAACTTTTTCAATTTAAGAAACTGCAAACCACACTCATCAAAGCTTTATCCCAAAATCTAGGGGTCCTCACAAAGCAATATTGATTTCTGGACAGAAGTCTTCGACTAAAGGAACTGCAAAACATGGTCATGTAATTTTACCGATGAAAATAAAAGAAGAAACAAATATAGATGTTGCAAAGAACACCTGGGTCACAAACTTCTGCCACCTCTTTGACTTGTCTCTTAGATAGTTTGCATGACCAATTATACCACTTTCAAGTTTTAAAGCATCACAAGTTTGTCCACTTTTCTGTGCATTCTCCATCAGCCGCACAGCCTCAATGACTGCTCGTCTTTGCTGCCCATGCCCATAAATTAGGAACTCAGAAGTTCGACCCAACCTGCAATACATTAGGAATAAACCAAGAAGTATAAGGCACAACAGCCATGTATGTATAAGAGATTGTGAGAATAATTATCTATCCAACAGTAGAAATGTATAGCTTCTGGATATTTTTGCAATACTATATCTCTATAGCTGACATTTAAATATAAGGAGATCAAGGAGGGAGGATAGAATTTTGAGGGAGAAACTAAGGTGTGAAACCAAACAGCTTACTATATTAAAATATAGCAAAAAAGGTGCTTGGAGAGTCAAGAGGAAAAAGAGAAACATGGCGATGGATTGTAGAGGTTCAAGAAACCATTCAAGAGAATACATGTTGCTACAAGTTTGGCAGGGGACTAGAAATATGGAAAATTATGAGGATATGCAAAAAGATGCAACTTCTATGAGAATTGAAGCTTGAGAAATACCACAAAGAGAGTTCCAATACCTTGGGTTGATAATTAGCAAGGATGGAGAGATCGAGGTGGATGTCAAAGATAGGATAAAGAGTTGGATGGTTGAAGGAAGACTTACTTCTAGAGTACTTTATGGTTGGCGCATAGCAAGAAGATTGAAGAGGAAATTTTACAAGACAACAGTTATACCAGCTATGACCTATGGAGCAGAAGGCTGGCCAATTAGGAAACAACACATGCAAAAAAAAAAAAGTGCAGCAAAGTTGGAGAATGTTGAGATGGATGAACGAGGAAAGAATCAGAAATGAGCATATTAGGGAGCATTTAGGGGTGGCATCAATAGATGATAAGTTAATGAAGACTCGCTTGAGATAATTCAGATATGTCCAACACAGGTCAACAATGGTGCCACCGAGGAATAAGTTTATCTATGCAGGTTGATGGCTCCTCCAGAAAAAAAAGGGATAGGCCAATAAGGACATGGAAGGAAGTAGTAAGGATATATCTAAAGATGTGCAACCCAATCTAAGGATTTGGCCTAGGATAGATTGAAACGGTGAAACAAAATTCATGTAGCCACATAGTTAGGTCAAGATTTTGATGATGAAGATAACTATTTCTCTATAGCATGAAAGCAAAGTAAAAGAGTTGTAAATGCATATTGGGACCTACAACTCAGATTGCATATGAATGCACCTCAAGTCCTGATTCGAGTAAATATTTCGGCATGCTGGATTATTATCTGTTCAGCTCCATGTTCAAGATTCCAGTACCATGCAGAAATTAGAAAACACTCCCGATGCTCCTATCCACACATTTCCACTCAAATCCAAATCATTATCAATGGTGATTGGTGACTACTAATGTCAAGTTGGGGTTGGCAAATTAGAATATCATAAAACCCCTTGCCTTCAGTGTAATTTCCTAGATAAGAACAGTCCTTTCTAACATATATTTCCAAGCAAATTGTTATTTAGAGCATTCTTAGATGCATCTTAATAAAAAGTATGATGCTTATGAGTGCTGAATAATTATAAATAAGTTGACAACATTGCTGTTCGAGTAATACAAGGGCTTGTGGCTAAGTAAGTTCTCTATTGCAACCTTCATGTTGTGGGTTCAAGTCATGCTACCAATCAAAAAGGAAAAAAATATATTATTGTTCAAGTAGCATTCAGATGAAGTTTCCAGGACACCATATAATTAAGATCAAATAAAGCTACGAATCTTTATGCTGCTTCAGACCTCCCGTAAGGTCTTTCTCATCCCAGTTTACATTAATGTTCAAAGGGTAAAAGAAAAACTTTTGTAATACACGCATTCAATAGAGAGGAAAAAAATCCAAAACAAAGAAGAACAAGGGATTCATTCAATGAAAGAAAAAATTATAACTTTAATCTTCGAGCCCATGGTTTGCATACTTCTCAGCATGTGAACGACAGAGCTGCAAACAAAATGAGTGGAACGTGCTAATTGTAAGATCCTTTGCAATGGATTTTCCTGTCACTGCTCCAATTCTCTCCCTCATCTCAGATGCTGCAGCTGTTGTGAAGGTCATGGCCAGAATATTTGTCGGGGCAATTCCCTGAGGACATATTTAATCAATAAGAAAGGACAATATATGTCTAAATGAGCCATGTGCATGGTCCATAGCCCATACCTTTTTAAGCAGTGTCAGTACACGCCCAACCATTGTTGATGTCTGAAATTCCACATATGGCATGGTCAAAACTCAAAACCTTCACTCATAAACGGAAAGTAGGAGAACAAAATAAAGATATGCATTTTCTTGCATCAGAAAGCAGACCTTTCCACTTCCTGGACCAGCTACAATCATCAAAGGGGTAGAAATATCGCAACATGCTGCCTCCTGCTGCATCTCATTCAGTGATTGGATATATTTGGAATATGCTCCAAGCGTGCCACTGGACCCTTCAAGCATGCAACCTCCCTCAGCAGCTTGAAAAGAACCGGAGCCTTCTTCCGGTTCTGCCATTGAAGTACCTGCCATGCTCTCATCTCCCAGCAATTTCTCTTCAGTAGCAGATTCCAAATGACCAGACACACCAGAACTACTCTCATCACACAAATTATGCCCGACTTCCACAGAAACATCATTAAATGAGCCTTGCCTTTCCTTCTTTGCTGTGGATTGTTGTTCGCATAAAGCATCAATCTCTTTTAATAATGTCTCATCGAAATCTTCATCTAGAGCACTAGGAGTACAATAAGCCTCACTAGAACTACGTTCTTCAGAGTCCTTCTTCAGAGGAGTGATGACATATTCTGATGAGCAAACACGTTCTGTGGTAATTCCTCTGTTATCTGCCTCTAAATGCACAGAACCATCAGAACTGCAGATAGACCACTTTTTGTTTGATTTGTTACTATAATCTGTCTTCAACAAATCAACTCCCTTCAAAGAGACTGGGGAGTCTCTGTTTATCTGTATCTCCATAAGAGGGGGTCTACTGATTTTAGAAATAGAAAACTGATCCACAGATTTCGCCTCATTATCGCCATTGTTTCTGAAAGGGAAAACAATAAAATTAAAATTAAAATTAAATAAAAACAGCTCTACATGATTGGAAATCTAAGGATTTTGCTATTATATTTTGGTCTGAGATGCAGCTGCAAACAGAGCAGTGGATGGACAATCATTTCATAGTGTGGAACAGAAATGCATTTATTAATAATTGATCAACTCTTCCAACTTTGGTACATATGGACATACACCAAATCACCAACCATTTGTATATATTAGGCATAAGAAATGATTTTTATTTCACTATTGCATTGGGGTCATAAGTGAGGATATCAGTTAAAAAAAAAAAAAAAAAAAATGTTAAGTGAGAATCAGGCTACTGCTTTCTGCCTTTACAACCTCTAGTCTCCATTAGTGCCTATCAATGATCGTAACTCGGAGCAGATTATTCATAATGTCTGAATAATACGTAGATAATGTGGTTACCAAACTCTGTGCCAATCCTAAACCAGTATTAGAAGAGGCACACCAGAGTAACCTGGCAAGATACAAGGTTATATAGTCATAACTTGAAATGTCAGGAATCGCGTGACAGTCTGTGCACCTCGCTGGACCACGAACTACGAAAAGGCGAGTGTGGATTAGAAATCTAAGTAAAAATAGGCATCACTTCACATTCTTTTTCTTAACCATCACACCCCCAATACTTCAAAGTTCAAAACTGGCAGCTGGGGAAAAAAAAGACAGTTACTTGCCCATCGATTATCGCATTGGGTTAAGACATCAAGAAATGCCAGATGAAGTTGGTTTTTTGACAGTGACTAATCCACAATCACCCCTTATACTCTACTGGGTCCAATCATTATGCTGCAAACTGCAATGTTGAAAGCAATTGAATTGCAGAGCCTATAAAATACCAAGTAAAAAATAGAAGGGATGTGGATGTAGATTGAATACAAACTCTCTTGTAATCACTGTGGCTTCATAAGGCCTCTTGCAGGTGAGTCGTGCCTTTGCAGCCCTGAAATTCTGCGTGATTCGAGCCCTTTGCTCTTTGGTGATTCCCCTCGTGTGGATGATTGGAGTTACGGATACGTTTTCCTTGTTCATTTTTCATGGGAGCCTTTCTCTCTCATCGACGAACGCGAGCGAAAAAAATCAAATCTTTGGAACAGGAGCTTCTTGATTTTGAAACTGAAGCGTCCAAACGAATCGAGAGCGGGAGATTTCGAATGATGGAGAGATGGAGAGAGAGAGAGAGAGAGAGAGAGAGAGAGAGAGAGGAACCCTAGCTGAGAGGAATGAGGCAGAAATGTTTTATTCGAAGAGGATGGAGAGAGAGAGAACGTGTTTGGTTTTCTTCTTTCTTTTCCCGCTCTCGTTTTTGAGCCAGGCGTGTTAGGGAAGCTTGAGCGGTGGCAAAACCGTAATATTTAGGCTGTCTCGAAAAAAATGGTTTATCGAGATATTCTCAAAAACGAAATGTGATTAAGAACATAGTTGGGAAAATGTCATATAAAATAAATTAGTTTTTAAAATATAAAAACTAATAAGAAAATGAAAATTACATGTAAAATATGTTAAAAATCTTATTTGATAGGTCTTTTGCATTTTTCACTTTTTTTATATTGTTCCATTCTGCTGTAAAATCTTTTTATTATTATTTTTTTGATGCAGTAACAAAATTTCATTAAGAAAAAAAATGAGAGGCAAAGAAAATCAAAACAAAAAAAAAAATTATTATTATTATTATTATTATTGGCAAGGGTTCATTTCTCGAACACTTGTATGGCATTTTTGGTCTGTGCCATTTAAATACTAGGGGCGCGTTTGTGTAATCATTTTAATAAAAAAATAGTTTCTTTTTTTTTTTACATAAAAGGGGTTTTTTTCTTTTTAATTGATTGAAAATTCTACACCACACTGGTGCTAAAAAGCGGTTGGGGCAATGTTGTAAAGGTTTGGAAATATTAAAAATGAAAATAAAATTGTTCCAAGCATAGTTTCTTACTAGTGATAAAATCAAGTTGGGTCCCTACTGAATGTATATCATTATGCAGATGAGGTTATGAGAGTCAAAATGCATGTTAGATGCATGATGGGTCAGATTAATTCTGCCAACCCAATAATGCATAGTAGTGAAAATAAAAAATAAAAACCAAAAAGTTGGAGAAAAGCTTAATAGACTTTGGAAAGATTTGCATTGTGAAGGTCAGATGTGAGATATTGGAAGAAACCAAATCATTTCACCAGTAATGTGGGCTGACTGTGCACTGATTTGGTTTCCTCCAACTCTCACATCCGGCTTTAAACACACTTTCTTCAGTAGTTCTAAAAAGGAAGATGCAGAGGCAATGTAATGGTGAAAAAAAAAAAAATGTAAATCATTGAGCTTTTATATTTTGCAAGTCCTGATTAGGGAACTTCACCAGTATTTATAGCATTTTCATGGTCCGAACATGCCTTTTCCATGGGGTCCTTCCAAGTAGCAAACACACCCTTTCCATGGGAACAGTACCATATGAGGTTTGGGTCTTTTGGTGGCCTCTCTGCCTGCCACCAAACCATTGAGTGGGGCCACATGACCACATGCATGATAAGCAGAGCCTGCAAAAGTGGAAGGAGTGCGCATGAAGTGTGAACTATAGACCACAGATAGAAGAAAGAGAAGCCCACATAAGTGAAAGAAGAGGTAGGCTGCCCACATATGTGGGAATAATAGCATATTTAAAGATCAATTTTTAGGTAGCCAAGTGACACAAAGAATTGTCAATCAACTGATGGCCTACTTTAACTCCTCCCTTATTCCTAATTTTGCTAAATAAATATGCTCAAGCGATTATTTAATTAATGACATGATTAAGATAATTTTATACATATTCGTTAATAGGATTCGTTAAAAAGTCAAAAGATTTGTTTTTTTTCATTCAAAAGACAAATATCAAGCTTATAAAAGAAAGAAAATACACAAAATAAAAATAAAAATTTTGCACGTTTCGCTTTATATTCGGTCGAACCACCATTCGAAAATGATTGAACCGCACTCTGAAGGCATATTCGTTTCGAAAGCGCCTATCTATATTTTCGAAGCGAGATCGAATTGAGAGGAGGTTTCGGACACTAAGTATTAAGTAAGAAAAAGATTAAAACTCACAATTAACCCCAAGTAGATGGGTGACTTTGATTGTGGCAGTGGTGGTGGGTGGCTCGGGAATTGGCACCTGTGATATCTGTCCATTGGCCAAAAATCCAAACCACTTAAAAAATGCACTTCTTCCAATGTTATGTGCAATGGAGATGGTTGTCTCGATCGATCCACACTGTCCAAATGCCCACATCATGTGATTTGGCAATGAACACCTCATCGCAACCTTTCCATCACCTTGTAAATCCTAATGACATGCATCCATACGCCTGTCAATGGGTATCGGCCCGGTCAAAGCCTGAAAATATAAGGTTTTAAAAAAAATTAAGCTCAGCTTGGACAATATTTTAAAAGCCCAACTAAAATGGAACTGCAATAGGGCAAAAAACAGCCCAGCCCGTTGCAATACCATTATACTAATTATTTTATAAATTACTGAAATTGCCCCTTACTAACGGCAAAAAACAGTTAATTAGGAGGGACAGTTTTTTACTTCGCCCTCCCCTCTTATAAAACACATACCCCCAAGTGTCACATTCCTATGAAAAAGTTTTTAACTCCGTCATGTTGCTTATTGCATTGCATTACCCAGTCCCAAATCCGGAAAAAAGGAGGATGGTTTAAAGTCCGATTCTACTAACAATAGGAATAATCAGAGAATGTTTTGCTTATGTCAACGATCGAATTAAGCCCATGCCCGGTCTTGTCCCAACCCGTGTCCGTACGAGACGAGATTTGATGTAGGCTCGTTCAATTTAAGTCCGGGACTAGATAACCCTGGCAAGCCGGTCTAATTTTCGGGACGAAATTGGACAACCCAAGCCCAGAACAGCCCGTCCCATTGCCAGGCCCAGCTCTGCCCCTTGAGTTGGCTTTGAGAAATCCGAGTCCAAGGACTCTGTATTGCGATAGAAGCGCTCGGAGCTGCGAGAGCAGAGTGAGCGAGAGATGGATGCTCTGAGAGCCTCTTACGCATCCTCATCAGACTCAGACGCAGATGCCGCTTCACCTCACAAAAGCAGAAGCGGAGACTCCTGTTCCCGCCGAACTTCAAATTCTCAACGGTCGTCAGACCGTCTACCTCCTCCTCCTCTCGCACTCCTCGACCTCCCTCCTCCTCAATCTCTCGGTAATTCAACACCTATCCTCACCAATTCCCCCCTCTCTTTCTGACCCATATTTCGATTTCAGCAATAAAGCAGTAAAACACTCTGAATTGGGTTTTTTTTAAGATTAGGTTTTAGATGCAACTGTGTACAAATTAGAGCTAATGAGTCCTAGCTTGAAGTTATGTGATTGAAAGTTGCTTGGACCCTGTTTATATGCCCAGAAAAATCTTAGTTTTGGTCGTTCAGAAAGGTTGTTTGCGTACTTGGGATTGATAATTGAATTCATTGAATTTATAGGAATTCATGGTATAGGTTGTTTTAGGAAAGGAGTATTAAAGAGGCGATGAGTGATGGGTGTAAGGTGGAGATGTAAATGGGACCATGACTTTCATTAGGGGTGTGACGATTCGGTTAACTGGTCAATCTCGGAAAACCGGTAACTGAATCCTAACCACGATTTTTTGTCTTTTAAAACCATAACCATATCCACAAATTCCGTGGAAAACCGTGATCGCGGTTAACCGTGTTAAACGGTTCCGTTACGGTTAATAACGGTGGAATGCCTTCCTCACATAATGGGATAAATGTGAATGATTGAAGGTAAAATGACACATAAGGTGCAATTAAATAAGGTAAGAAATAGCCCTTTATTTTTTATTTTATTTGTAAATGGTATGGTTAACCGCATATGGTTAATCGAACTGTATTATACGGTTCGGTTCGGTTAATAACCATGAATTATTACAGAAAACCGTAACAGAATCGAACCGTGCGGTTTTTGGATTTCATTAACCGTAACCGTAACTGAACCGTGAAATACGGTTATTAACCGCGGTTCGGTTCGATTCGGTTAGATGGTTTTTCGGTTTTTTTTTTACACCCCTAACTTTCATAGGGTTTAATTTACTTGAGGGGATGGGTGGGTAATTTTTTTTTTATTTTTGTTTTTTTATTATCAGAGGAGAGATTATATGGTGGCTTATTCTGGATCTTCACCTTTAATACTTCAATTTAAGTGCATTTTGGTAGAGGAATCGTTTATGAATTGTAGGAATTGGATGCTGATTAAAGAGGTGGCCTATAGACGATATTATTTGGGGATCGGGATGGTGGGCATGTTTGATAGAGGAAAAGAAAAAAGACTACATAGAATAATCATTACATCTGAATTTACCATAGTTAGTGATGAGGCATTTGGCAATTGAGACGGAGAATTGAAGCATTGGTGATTTGCATAGAATTCCAAACTAAGGCCTTGATATTGAAGGTTGAAAATTTAAAACCATATATATTTTTCTTGGGTTTACCATTAAATTTTTTTTTTTTTTCTTGGGTTGAATAAGAAATAAAATTATCAAACTCTGCCGAAGATTTTAATGCTATAATGTGTCGAAGAACAGCTAATATTTGAACATTATTACACCATTGAATCAAAATAGCGTAGGCCATCCAAGCACACTAAGTCCATTAATCTCTCTCTCTCTCTCTCTCTCTCTCTTTCTCTCTCTCTCTCTCTCTCTATATATATATATATATATAATGGATGTGCACATAGTTAGTGGATAGTGCATCTCTTCTTGCAGAAATCCAGCCCAAGAAATTCACATGTTTAACTATTTTAAAAGAGAATATCATATAATCTTGATCGTTCTGTAAAAATGATTGCAAAGCTTTTGCCTAGTGCTGCACCTAGCAGCTAGGGAGTGGATGAAGTCAGTGCTTCATTGGTTAATGTCATGTTGCTAGTACCCTGTACCATGCAGGCCCAGGTAAGAGCTCCATGCCTTTCCCTTATCCAATCATTTTATGTACCAATTCTTTAGGCAGACACATTTTAATGATTTTGATGTTTACAATTTTTGTTCTTTCTTGTTCTTTACGGTGCTTTTACTGAAAACATTAGATGCGAAGGATGTTAGATTACGTTCATGACTGAGCTGATGTTTTTGAGTCTTAATATGGTGCTGGTGAAATTGTTCAGCTAATTATCATCAAACTGGTCATGGAAGTCGGGTGAGGAGCTTTCCGCATGTTGAAGGAAACTATGCTTTGCATGTTTTCATCCCAGGTTTTGTCATTTTACCTTTTTATTATTCTGTGGTGTTGGTTTCTACTGTCATGAGGTTTGCTTAGAACACGTTATCTCGTGTGTCTCTTTTCTGCTACTTTAGTTGCATTGTCATTCTTGGATACTTATTTAGCTAGAGAGAGATTCATGCTACTGAACCCTAGTGGATGGGGCAAGCCAGTGATGATCATGCTGATATATTTGTTCTAACTATTTGATTGATTTTAACTTTGTTAATTTTTTGTCCATTTTGCATAATTTATGGTTGTTTGCTTTAAAAATAAACAAGGAGAACACATTTTTGTTAATTAATGAATAGATTGTCCATCACCATTTCTCAGTATAAGTAGGATTAAAATCAACCTATTCTCTTTAGGTTTTTACTTTGGGATAGAAGGTTAATCACTATATTTGTTGACATATACGAATCACCTGTTGCTCACATCTTTTTGTTCACGACCTCTAGGAAGCTCTAGGAAAGGCTTATGTAAGGAACCAAGGAGGTAGGCCCAGTGCATGGTATTGAGATGTTTTGGGGGGGGGTACCCCCACTGTACCTTTAACTTACGAATGCTATGGACATGCTTGGCTTTCTCTGGCTTCCAGAGCTTGAGCTGGAATTGCCTACCTTGTACTTCAGTTTGTTCCTGTCGTGAACTCCAAATTCAAGATGGTGAGGGATTTGATGTTGGGAAATATCAAAAGAAGTCAGTCACTTGGAAGTGGAATTATATTTATTTCGTGAGGGGAGAAGAAGAAAGGGAGGGGGTTGTTGGGTGGGTAGCAATTGCATTGATTACAGAAATGCTGGCAAACCCCCCAGTGTAGTACTAATTCTGGTAGAGCATTGATTGAATAGTTTGAAATCTTACAGTGAGTATTTCTTTCTTTCTTTTTTTTTTTTTCCCTAAGAGGAGCAAAGAATTGAGTTATATCCCTTGATTAAATAGGAAGAGATTGTGAAGCCGGGAAAAAAAGTGGTTTGAGGAATATCTTTGAAAATCGAATTTGTATTGTAATTCATGCAAGGTTGAATAGAGTTGAATCGTGAATCCTATGATTTTTTTTCTTTTGAAAAATGAAATACTAAAATAAAAAATAAAAATGTTGTAGCTATTCATGGTACATCCATTTTTTGTTATATAAAAAAAAAAAGAACTAGTACATCCATTTTCTACACATAGCAACATCAATACAGTGATGATTAGACTACAATACAATCACACAAAGAATGTCATTGACACATACCATGTTTCATAGATTAAAAAATCTATCGATACTTCATATATGAAATATTTGACATGTACCATATTTCTTTCTTTTGTTTTTTGCTCAATGACATGTACCACATTTCATATATTAAAAAAATATCAATATTTCATATATGATGTTGCCCAATCAAGAAGTAATGCATGCACAAAATGAGTGTAGCGGAGATGAGAATGTTGAGAACTTGAGATGGATGTATAGTAAAACTAGGAAGGATAGAATCTGGAATGAGTGTTTTCGAGAGCATTTAGGGGTAGCATCAATAGATGATAAAAATAAAAGAAACCTGTTTAAGATGGTTATGTCCAATTCAAGCTAGCAACAACGTTGGTGAGGAAAAGTTTTTCTATGTGGGTTGATGGCCCACCGAGGGGAAGAGTTTGGCCGAAGAGGACATGAATGGAAGTAGCAAGAATAGATCTGAAAAAGTGCAACCTATCTGAAGATTTGTCTTTGGATAGATCAGAATGGAAAAACATAATTCATGTAGCCAACCCCAACATAGGTGGGATAAGGCTTTGATGATGATGCTGATGATTTCATGAATCATGCATGATATATGTAGAAAGTTGAATATGTTTATATACCACATTACCTGGTTAGGTTGTGTTGCCTAAAGGTAAAGAAGTGATTCATGAAAAAAAAAAAAAACTATTTTTTTAAAAGAATGTAAAGTGAAACTCATATCCACAGTTGAAGGCTCTAGTTGTGTGCCCATATTTTGTTTCTCTCTTAACCTCCCCCAAGTCCTTTAAATTCTTATCTTGAAAGGTTTCCTTAACCGCTGGATAACTTCTTAAAAACGGAAAAAAGAAGTAAAAAGAAGAAAAGAGAGAGAAAAAAAGGGAGGTGAACAAATGACTAAAAACAACCTTTTGGCTGTTGCTATTCCAACCTAGCTGAATTGGACAATCCACAAAAATGAATCCTAAGATTTATCTCTAAATGAGATTCTTTGTACAGATGTATATCTTTTTTCATATGCATCCCAAATCCTAAGATTTTAACAACAATGAACTATGGGGGTTTAAAAAGAATTGAAGGAAAAAAAAAAAAACAGGCCTTATTCAGAAAATGGATGGAAAATGAGTATGCGGTGAAAAGTAATCTTGCAAAAATTTGGGGCAAAGCATAGTGGGCAGGATTATCAAGGGAAAGAGATATATGGGGTTTGGAAGTCAATCTCAAAATTTATGGGTGGCCAAGCTGAGTGGGGAGATTATTCGCGGGTGTTAGATTTAATGCAGTCATGTTAGTGCATTTTAAATAAAACCTAGACATTGGATTACTATCGGAGAATAACCAGCTCGAGGACGCGCGCGGGGGTGGCGGTTTTGTTGGGGGGGGTGGGGGGTGACTTTGAGCTATCCGCAATGAGATTAAATATTGGTATTAGGTTTTAGGTTATGTACTGGATGTGTTTTATGATTGCTTGTTGTCAATAGTTAGTGATGTGAGAGTTAGAAAATAAAGAATGAAAGAAAAATGATGCACCCACTTGAGAGTTGGTCGAGTGGCATAAGGCGTGAGTTTGCTCCCCACGTTTTGTCTTTGAAACCGCCCTAGATTTGCTGCAATGAGTTTCTCGCTCTTCCATTTCTTTTGATATTTAGTTATATTTTGTTTTCTTTTTGTTAGCTTTGCATAGCTGTGTTTTGTCCCTTTTTGGGTTTTGTGAAATAAAATTTTATTGTTAAAAAAAAAAAAGATTTGCTTGGTGTGTGTGTGTGGGTTTACCGGTTTAGTGGGTGCCACCCGGGGGATTAGTCCTGTTGGGTCAAAGACTTCAGGGATACCCACAACATAAACAAAAAAAGGATGCATTTTGTGCATCCTTGGTATAATATTTTATTCTGCTGATGCACATGTTATTATTATGCTTGAGTTTGATGCAAAAAAAAAAAAAGAAAAAGAAAAAAGAATCATGTTCCAATTCTTGCTAGCCGATGCAAATGACACTATATAGGAGTGACATAAATGATAGCCCCCATGTATAGAATGTAGAAAATACTGCAACCGTCTGGTTGATTTCTTTATTCTTTTTTCAGCTTTCCTCGTGGCTTCTTTTATTCTGCAGTCAATGCGAACATTGGTTATCTTCTGAATTGTTACCTTCAGTTCCTTGACCATTCATGTATTGTCTTGGGGGGGGGGGGGGGGGGGGGGGGGGGTGTTTGACTTTGAGCTATCTGCAATGAGATTAAATATTGGTATTAGGTTATGTACTGGATGTGTTTTATGATTGCTTGTTGTCAATAGTTAGTGATGTGAGAGTTAGAAAATGAAGAATGAAAGAAAAATGATGCACCCACCTGAGAGTTGGTCGAGTGGCATAAGGCGTGAGTTTGCTCCCTACGTTTTGTCTAGGAAACCGCCCTAGATTTGCTGCAATGAGTTTCTCGCTCTTCCATTTCTTTTGATATTTAGTTATATTTTGTTTTCTTTTTGTTAGCTTTGCATCGCTGTGTTTTGTCCCTTTTTGGGTTTGGTGAAATAAAATTTTATTGTTAAAAAAAAAAAGATTTGCTTGGTGTGTGTGTGTGGGTTTACCGGTTTAGTGGGTGCCACCCGGGGGATTAGTCCTGTTGGGTCAAAGACTTCAGGGATACCCACAACATAAACAAAAAAAGGATGCATTTTGTGCATCCTTGGTATAATATTTTATTCTGCCGATGCACATGTTATTATTATGCTTGAGTTTGATGAAAAAAAAACAAAGAAAAAGAAAAAAGAATCATGTTCCAATTCTTGCTAGCCGATGCAAATGACGCTATATAGGAGTGACAGAAATGATAGCCCGCATGTATAGAATGTAGAAAATACTGCAACCGTCTGGTTGATTTCTTTATTCATTTTTCAGCTTTCCTTGTGGCTTATTTTATTCTGCAGTTAATGCGAACATTGGTTATCTTCTGAATTGTTACCTTCAGTTCCTTGACCATTCATGTATCACATAATTTTAAGTTGTTCTCCTTGAATTTGTTTTGTCTTGTCGAGTGCGACCTATCATCTTCGACTTTGACTAGTTTGACCCTTCGTTTCATTGGATTCACAAATTTTTATCTTGATCAAAGATCATCTTCGATATTGACTAGTTTGACTCTTCACTTCATTGTATTCACAAAATTTTATTTTGATCAGAGATCCTTTTGTCTTAAAGTAGCAAAACCCTTTATTTATTTATTTTTTATGCAGTTCTTATACCACCTGCAAAAAGGAAAGAATTGGTACCATTTATGAGAAGAGTTGCCTCTCTTGTGCCTAGCCTTCAAGTTGTTGATGTTGACATCCCACTTGGCGATCTGTGCAAAGATGATCAAAAGCTAGAGCAAATCGTCTTGGGAAGGGAGTTCCACATAAGTTTAGGGAGAACTGTTCCTATTCGAGTGCATCAAATAGATTCAGTTGTGACTATGCTTCGCCAAAAGCTTCAGTCTCATAAGCGGTCAGTTTTCTCTAGCAAATACTTCAAGTCCTTGTACTGTCTGACTGTGCTAAAAAAAAGGAAATAAAAGGGTTTTTATATATTCGCACAAAATGCAGGATCACTGCTTGAATCCTGACATTGGATGTCTGCTACTTGTCACACATCCCACAACTTTTTTTTTACTATAGTTTATGTTACATGATAGTACCGTGTTTCACCTTTTTCCCCTTTTTTGCCTTTTTTGGGAGCAGATATTGGATAGATTTCAGCAAGTGGGAGGTTTTTGTAAATGATGACCGGACGCGATCTTTTCTTTCAATAGAAGTCATTACAGGCGGATTATCCGAGGTATTCTGATTTACATCATCATTTTAGCCAATACCTGCCCATCATGGGGTTGTGGGTTGCACTTCTCCCCTTATCCCTATTAGGGCTAAATTCTTTGTTGTTCTGCAACCTAACATGCCGCTTCTCACTAGTTCATTTGAAGTCCTCCCACTTGTATCAGTCTCTCCCTTCTCCTAGCTATATTTAGTTGTTGCATCTGAACTCGTCACATAGTGGCTGTTTAGGTATTCTATGCATATGTTTAAACCATCTCAAATGCCATTCCTTGATTTTCATTTGATATCCTTATCTTTCATTGGAAAGATGTAGCCTTTCCTATGACAGGGCCTTAGTTAGTCCTGTGCTGTGTTCTTTTGCTGTCAGTACTTTTCTCTTGTACTGTTTGCTCCTTTTAATGAAAGTAACCATTCAAAAAAAAAAAAAAAAAAAAAAATGATATCCTTATCTTTCATTTAAAAAAAATTAGAAATTTCCTTATCATTACATGTATATGATAAAAAGTTATATGTAGCTCAACTGGATCGTAAACTCAGTTTCATCAGGCTATGTTTGGATGATGCGGATGATTACTCTCATAACAGTAAACCCCCTATTTGATGCCTGTTGCCTGCAGGCAAATGGTTCAGAATGGACACACAAAATGTCCACATGGAACCTGAGAAGACCCAATGTTTGATTGCTTGGTTTTTTCAAATCTGGTCAGTTTTGGGACCCAGCCTCGCCAAGGAGGGTTCTGTCACATCAATATTCAGATTGCTATACCATGGAAACCACATGCACAAACTAACTCTTTGTTGATATTATTCATATGAAGGGTTGCGGATCATGTACTTAATCATGCCAAAGATAATATGGGGCTCTTCAGTTTAAATTTCCCATATTACACGTTGGTCGTTTCTGGTGTTCCATCTCATCCCCATTGTTTGTGGCCCTAAGACTTCAGATGCAATGGCAGCATGTGACATGAGAAGTTTCGTTGTTTCATAGGATACACTGAGTGCTAGTAATCTCTGTATGTAGCTTGAAGGGTCCAATTGTGTCATGTGATATATGGTGTCCTTTTTCACCCATTTGGCTGAAATCTGTGGGCCTGCTTGTCTCATGTACTTGAATTCTTAGGAATTCTAAGAAATGTTTTTCTACTAGTTAAAATATCAGACACAAAGGTGAGATCCAAAAATGACTTCAAATAATCTCCTCTTTACTGGTAAATGAATAAAGGGTTGATGGGAAATAAATACTCAGTCATCACCTTATTAAATCAAATCCCCATAAAGTTGGGATTTCGTCTACATATATCCTTCACCCCTCACCTTTTTTAGGGTGCATTTGTGCAATGAGTGGAATCCGCAATAGAGAGGAAAATTGTCTTGATTTCTTGTGCATAAACTTTTTTTGTTGTTAGGTGCGACGCATTTTCCTCACGGTAAACGAAGAAATGAACCGATTTTCCTCGATAGAGAGGATTTTGATTTTCAAATGTACGGTAGGAATGTATGATTCCTCTCTCTCGCGGAAATGGAATTCCACATAGAGGGGAATCCTCTTGGTGCACATACCCACCCTTTAATGTTCCTTGTTGGAGCCCCATTTCACTGTGAATTCCTAGGAGTTCAATTCCATGTAAATAAATGGGCCTACAGCAGTTTATTTCTGCTAATGGTTTGGGTGATAGATGAAAACCATACATGTTATTCACTGTAAAGCTTCCTATGCTCAACGTGTTTTGTTGGTCTCAGATAGCAAGGCAGATTCAGGTTGTCAATGATGTTTATAAACGGCATAATCTTCCTGAATTTTATAAGGTACGCCTTTGTAGATTTTTCACCATATCTTATCAAATGGTTCAAATGTTTATCTCATCAGTTTTGTTCCCTGAGCAAGATTTTTCTTTGGAATGCAGGATCCACGCCCCCATATATCTTTGGCATGGGCATTAGGGGACATTAGTTATTCACTCAAACAGGTCGTTGAAGAACTGAAGAGATATAATGTAGATTTTGGCTCCTCAAATAAAAGTATTTTTGCTTGTAAGTTCAGTGGCATTGAATGTAAGATAGGGAAAAAGTCTTACAAAATCTGCAATGTTCAGGATTTGTAAAAATGTATCTTTTTCATGCATCAAATATTAGCGGTGCTTTTGGTAGAAAATTCAAGTAACATAAAATGTATCTTTTTCATGTATCAAATATTAGCAGTGCTTCTGGTTGAAAATTGATGTAACATATTTGAAATTCAGCACCACCATGTCAAGGCAAAAGATGATCTTAGGCTGCAGTTGTTTGTATCTTGCTATTTTGGGAGCAGAGTTTTTTTTTTTTTTTTTTTTTTTCATCTTTGGGTTTTTGTAGGATCTATTGGAATGTGATTCTAGCCGTTCCATTCATGGCGATGAAGTGGACGATCAGTATGATAAAAGAAAAGGCATCAATAGTCTATATTCAACTAAAAATGTACAAGTATGTTTTGAGGCTGAAAACAAATCTGATGGGGCTTTTTGTTTTTTTGGTTTTTGGGTAAGGTTTATATATATATTTGGAAGATTTGGAATGTTATTTTGTTTTGGATTTTTTGGGGCTATCAAACAAATCTGATGGGGGCTTTATCAAGTGTTCAAAATGTAGTTTCCATCATCCTTTGTATCTATTCTTGTCTTCCCAGCCCAGCGCATGTACTGAATTTTGATAATGGGGAAATTGTGCATGTATCATT
Organism: Camphora micrantha; assembly: GCA_003546025.1. Classification (NCBI taxonomy): domain Eukaryota; kingdom Viridiplantae; phylum Streptophyta; class Magnoliopsida; order Laurales; family Lauraceae; genus Camphora; species Camphora micrantha. The sequence continues at coordinate 22,052,055 of QPKB01000006.1, read as the reverse complement.
GTTGTCAATTGTAATCTCTCCTCGGGCCAACATCATAATTAATGGAGTAATAGAGGCTTATCCCATCAGGGTTAGCTCTTTCCATTCAATCTCCCAGGTTGGGTGTCAGTCACATCATAATTAAGGTGAGGTAAAGCAACTTGAGATGATATCTCACGTTTTTATGAGATAAAAGAAAAAGTAGCTTGTGGTAAAATATATATATATATTTTTTTATTATTACGCAGACATGGTAAAAGGTGAATCCTCTATCTTTTGGCTAAACTTTACTTTCATTTTGGAGGATGCATCACTTCAACATTTCATAGTCACCAGGTTCTGTGACTCTGAGATCTCAATTATATTACTACTAATGATGAAGTGAAAATCAGGTCAACGCAAAAGGTAATGGTGAGTGAAGGAATAGTGGCTTTTCTCAATTCTCACTAACAATGAATACAAGGATAGCCATTATGTAGTGTCAGCGATCAGCCAACTGTGTTGAAAGTTTTATACGACCTTATTTTGGAGTCTACCTGGTTTGGATGCATGCATGCCTGCCAAATGCCTCCCTGAGTAAATAAATTGATCGTAGCCCTTGACTTTGTGGCTACAAATAGATGTCTATGTCCACCCACCCTCATTCAAAGGAAAACAGATCTCCACCGTTCATTTTTCATCATTTTTATCGTCGAAGCCTGGAGAATGAACATGAACATGGGATCCATCTCCCAATCCTTTCAAATCCTGTCAGGTCGAAGAGAATACTAATATACCATGGGGGCTGGTCGTGCAAATCCGGCACAAGAATGAACATGAACATGAGATTCATCTCACCCCCAATGGGTTAGTTCTCAATTGTCAAGAATAGAGTGTTGAAAATTTAGACTCAAAGCCAAAAGGCTCCTAAATTAGGCCGGGCGAGATATATTTTAGATTATAAAAGAAGAAAAAATTACTTCTAAAACTCAAACCACTCGGAATTGAGGGCCACCCTCTTGTTACTTTGGGCTAAATTTATCCCAATCAGAGTTGGGGTCCTTCTCTAGATTGTTCAATGTAAGCAAAAAGACCAAAAAAACATGAATTAAACTCACTTATTTTACACACAACCATTATATTATATACGCGTAATTCTGATTGAAGTAAAATTTGGTCCTCCAGTCAAAAGATCCATGGTTTCGGTATACTCACCCAAAAGTCAAAACCTCTCATGATGATCCTGTTCTGGGCCACCAATGGAACGGTCCAGAATCCAGATCACCCAATGTGGACCCCACCTGTCTGATGCCTCCTGCGCCTCAGGACCCTGGAGCACTCGTGATTATTTTATCTGCTATCAGTATCTCAATCATCCACTTCATCATCTCCTGTGCCACCTCCAAATACAAAACCACTTTTCTGAGGTGCAGAAGCTGTTATGTGATTCTCTCTCACTCTCACTCTCTCCAATGGCCTTGTTTTCTCCACCCAATCTTCAAAACCTCTCTGCCTTCTCTGCAAAACCCATTTCCCCTCTAAAACCCCAGTTCCTTCTACTGTCCAAGAAGCATAATTTCTCTTTGGTTCTCCCAAGAGCCACTGAAAATGGAGGTGGAATGGTGGGTTCTGCTGCTCTGGAGGAGAAATTGGATAAAAAGGAAGAAGCTTCTCCCCCTGATTTGGGGAAAAAGGAGGAAGCTTTGGGCATGAACGGCTCTGCGACAGCGCTGAAATTCCAAAACCGCAGCTGGGTTGGAGGGACTTGGGATTTGAAACAGTTCTCTAAAGATGGGAAGACGAATTGGGATGCGGTTATTGATGCTGGTTTGGTTCAATTGCATTAAGTTTCATCTTCATTTGATTGCTCTTAAGTTCTAGGGTTTATTTATGTTGTTGTAGTTTGCTCTCTTGAATTGGGGTAAATACTTGTATGGAAAACTGTGGATGGAGAGGCATGGATATTCTCACTGATCCAGACCATTCAAATTCTGGGTCTCATTGATTGTGGAGTATAACTCACAAAGAGAAGAACACTAGAGAGATGAACCTAACCATCTGATTCCATCCAATTAATGTGAACCTTTAGTTTTCCATTTTCCATTCTTAACCACTTGAAAGCCACCAATGGATGGTTATATGATATTTTGATAAATATGGTTCTCTCCATCCACAGTAGGAACATTTGAATCCCTATTTGATAATGAAATGGCATCTCACCCATTTGGATATCAAACCATTCTGAAATAAGGTTCCTAGAGCATTTTATAATTTCATACAAACCTTTAACATCAGTTCTTTTTCTTTTTCTTTTTTGTTAGAATTTCTATAATATGTGTTTTGCGAGTTCATTGGCATGGTAAAACTCTCTTTGGACAGCTGGAATCTTAAAGATTTTCCTCACCTTTCTTCTCAGATCTAGTTATGTCATGATCTAACATCTTGTGTTTGAAAATGTGCACATTTTGAACTTTAAGATTTTACCTACTAAGTGAAACATCACAACATTGTAGAGTGTTGTTTGAGCTGTTTGAAAGTTTTTACTTTACCACCACCACCACCATCATTATTTATTGCAACACCTTCCAGACTTTTGTTTTTCTTTTGTAAGATACCACACATTTGTTATTTAAGTTGATCATCATTTTTTTTTTGGTATGGTAAATTGGCAAATTTTATAACCATGCATGCAATTAATGCGAGTAAAATGTATGGCCCATATTGATTTAAAATATGACCTATCATCAACATATGCCATTCATTTAGTGATCCCCACCTTGGTTGGATATATCGCGATCATATTCATTGAATCAATTACAAATACAAAATTCAATTATTGATCCATTGTGAACAAATAAACACCCAAATCGATGACAACAAAGAATATCTGTCAATCTAGATCCTTAAAAATGTTAATAAGTGAATCAAAATTTAAAAAAAAAATACGAGAAATAATTTAAGAATAATGAAAATTACAAAATCTAGCAAAAAGATATCATGTGGATTTTGTGGCAATATGTTATGGCCCCGAACCCAATTAGTGGTTAAACTGGATCCAGGGTGTGAAATAAAGGGCGGAAAATCTTAATTAGCCCTAAATTTCACACCCCGGATCCGGTTTAACCACTAATCAGGTTTGGGGCCATGACACAATATTTTGAAAATCTCAAGAAAATGTTGAATTGATCTTTGTTCAAAATCTCTTGCAAAACAATTGTAGAATCTTGGAAAGTCGGCTATGCGGCACTGAATAACCACCTAATCAATTAAAAGGAAAATGAGTGGCTGATTAAGAGAAGGATTAGGTCCTTACATTTCCTCAAACAGGTTTGCTGGATCAGCGGCTCAGCGCACCACTCATTATATATGGTTCCCATGTGTGGCTTTTGTTGCCCCACTTATTCAACAAGTGGCCAATGCTATATATATTACCTTAGCATTAACATCACAATCAGTTTGGTCTAGTCCACTGATTGAGTTGGTCTGTGATACAGTGACAGTATGTTGAATGTTTGTGCCTCTAAGCCTACCTTTTGTTGTACGGTTTGAACATGGTATGGGAGGGAAAAAATATGAGTTGAGATGGAGTGGGATGTAGGGGTAGGTTGTTTGAGGGAGCTAGAGGATAATGTTATTAACAAAATGTTCTTCAATGTATATTCTATACCCAGAAAGGGAAGAATCATTTTATGTCTTAAGGAAAAACGAAGAGTAAAAGGAAAGATAAGCACCCTGTTGCAACTTTTGACATTACCTAGACTGGGATTATATTGTTGTTGTTGTCCTGGCTCAGTATTACAGAAGAAGATTGCATGCAACCATGTACATCAATTGATTATGCTTTTGTAAGTATTCATGTTTGGAGTACATGTCACAGACATTCTTGCTCAATCTTTCAGAGGCTAAGAGGAGGAAGTGGTTGGAAGATAATCCTGAATCTTCTAGTAATGAAGACCCTATAGTCTTTGACACTTCCATTATTCCCTGGTGGGCTTGGATGAAAAGGTTTCATCTTCCTGAAGCTGAGCTACTAAATGGTTACTTCTGATCTCTTCCTTTTAGGATAGTTGGATTGATAGTTGTTGATGATTCCTTCCCTGACACCCGTTCTTGTTTGCATTTATGAAGGTCGCGCTGCAATGATTGGGTTTTTCATGGCATATCTAGTGGACAGCTTGACAGGAGTAGGCCTGGTTGATCAAATGGGGAACTTCTTCTGCAAAACTCTCTTATTTGTAGCTGTTGTCGGCGTGCTTCTGATCAGAAAGAATGAAGATATAGACTCTCTGAAGAAGCTTTTTGAGGAAACCACTCTTTACGACAAGCAGTGGCAAGCAGCTTGGAAGGATGAGAGCACTAGCTCTTTGAAGAAAGACTAGGCTACACACAAATCCATCACTCGAGCCTCCTGTCAAGCTTGGACCCAAAGCTTGGACCCATGATTGCTTCTTTTTATACGTTTTCTGTAGGTTGTTTCTTGTAGTCTTGTAGTTTTTATATAGACGAGAAACATGATGAGATTCTAAGATTCAGCAGTCTTGCAATCCATGGTTTAAGACTTACAGGCATTCCTTCATTTGGTGATTATAAATTTAGAATAGCTGATCATCTATCACTCTGCTCATCTTTAGGATGCAACAGTTATCTAGTCCAAGTGAAATCACAGGACAGTATAAAAGGCGTACCATATGCTCTATCCCCTCCTATCCCTAATTACCGTATGGTCTACAGCATGTGAACTCCTATTAAAAAAATGGCCCCGAATTGCTTAAAACTCTACAGCATGTGAACTTAAAGACTCTGTACGCCTTCCTTTGCTAATCTTTCTGCTAATTACTGCCTTCACTGCCTATATAATTGAAATCACTACCAATTTTCTCTTTAAATACCCAAATCTATTCATAATGAATGCTAAATACCTTAGGTTTTCTTGTTGTGGATGCGCACTTGATAGCATTCATGGAGTCGCCTTCTATGACTGGTCTTTTTTTTAGAGCATCATTGTGCAGTCACCAACTTGATAGCGTCATTGACTTCCATCTCTTGGTGTTAAATTTTGGCTATGCCTTTTCTACTCTTCCTCCTTTTTTGATCTTTCCTTTTTTATCTGCTTAAACATTGTTACTTCTGTCAGCATACCCTGGAAGTTGAAGGCTTATTTCATTGTTATGTTACTTGCAATCAGCTTGAATATTTTGGCAACAGTAAATGTTGATCCATTTCCCTATGCATTTTTGTTGCGTGGAAACAAACAGGAAAGCGCAAGGTGAGACATTTTGTCTGGTTTTTTTCTTCTGGTAAGGATTGTCTGGTTTTTTAATATTAAATCATTAGAAGCACTCACTGAACAAGCCCTTCTGCAAATTTCTTTTACAGATTGCAATTTTGGTAACCTTAGGACCTGTTTGTTTGCATTATAATACATATGAATTGAATACATAGATTTCATACTTCTAAAAGTGGTTTAAAAATGACGACTGTCTATGAACTTTTAAAAATGAGCATCAAAGAACCTTTCCTCTAAGGGAAATAGAATCAAAAGAAAACAAGAAATCAATAAACCAGCCATCACCCTAGGAGTTCATTTCCTATTTTCTTTTTATTCTATTTCCCTAAAAGGAAACATTATTTGATGCTCAATTTTTAAAATTAACCTTTAATCTTCATATTTAACTACCAATGGCATGAATCCTATGAATTCAATTCCTATATATTTTAATACAAACAAGCATGCCGATGTGATTTATTGGGGACAAAATCAAGGAGATCTTTCACATTTCGTTATGACTCTCAAAATTCAGAGTGAAACTTGAGGTGGCTGACCTTGCTGTGTGATTTTGGAACTTACATGGATGTACTGCACGTGCTTTTATCTTTTGTATTTTAAGCTGTTGATAATACTGGAAATTGTACTCTGGTGATGCCGACATTGCTCTTTTAAAACTACAATAGAGTTGTGGTTGAAATGAAAACAGCCAGGAAGATATCACTTGTTTCATAAGCCCATGAGTGGCTTGAAATCAGATCCATTCATTTCAGAGTCAGGAAAAATTATTCACCGTTGGAATCCTGAATCCTTATACGGACAATTACAATTATAAATAGCGCGTGGGTGCACGTGCATGTGCACGCATATGTCATGATGATCAAGGCAAACATGACAAAATAACAAGGTTTATCTTGCTAGTTGATTATCCGGTTTACAATAGATCCATTCTGCACTCATAGGAATCCAGCCAGTTATGGTTCTCCTTGAGAAGGATTCCTTTGCATTCTCAGAATTTTTCAGTTCTTGGGAACTTGGACACTGGCCTTATGTGACCCTTTTTTGTGGTAAGTAACTTTTAAGGATATCTTTGGGGAGATTTTTTTTTTATTATTATTATTACTACCCTCTGACTTGTACTTTTCTCCAAGTAGAGCTTTGATAAGTTTCAGTTATAGCTGCCTGCTGGTTTGAGGCTACCCTGTTTTTTATTTTTTATTTTCTTCTTTACTTAGGACTGACATGTAAATAGATTGACACATGGTGAAGGACTAAACAACAACAGAACAGTTGAATTAAAATGGGGCCAAAGAGGACCAACAAAATGCTCAGTGGAGGCTATTCTTAGAGCAGCTAGATGAATGGATTGAAAATGCTGAAGATTTCCAATAGAAAGGACCAGCATTAATCCATTCATGTGTTCCATTCCGCTAATCAAATGATGAGATAGAGTAATGTAAATGCTGCATAAACCTTCAAAGTTACAGGGGGTTACCCAAAACAGGGAAACTCCACCAACTCTTTTGATTCCGAATTCCTAATCTGTCTCAACAGATTATGTTATGTTGGACCAAAGTTCTAGTTTTCATCAACAGGTGACTGTCTTTGCTCTTGCTGATGAGTGTGCTCTGATGAACAGTCACCACAGATCAGTATCTTTAGGTGCCTTGCAGCTTCATTAGAATAAGTAATTCCCTTCATGAACACTACATTAGTTCAAATGATTCCATCTAATATAAGGTAAAAAAGAGAGAAGAAGAAAAGACAACATAAAGGGTGTAATCAGTGAACAATTATAATGAGAAAGATGAACTGTCTTCTTCCTTAATTGATGCCATGTATGAAGAGAAATAATGTAACTATTTATGCTTCCCAACCCCTCAAGAGGGTGGCACGCGCAACCCGATTTACTCCCAATGTGAAGGCGCCCATCCGGAAGGTCACAGTTATGAACTTTACACATTGCTTTGATGTTCATGAAAGCTTTCCTCATGTACCTTTCAAGCTCCTTGTTCACCTTTTCTTCAGTCCACATGAACCCTTGGATGTTCTGCAATATGTAATGGAACACCTCACTTAAATTGAAAAAAAAAAAAAAAAAAAATGGTGATATAATAAAGTACCAAACAGAAAACGGTAGAAGAAGAGATGGTGATTTTCTTTGACTTTATCTTCCCTTTTGATTACCTGAACCCACTCAAAGTAACTAACAGTAACACCACCAGAATTAGCATATATGTCAGGAAGTATAATGACTCCTTTCTTGGATAAAATCTGCAGTAGAAGAATACATGTGAGGTTGGAAATGATGGAGAATTGTTCCTTGTAAGAAAAAAAAAAAAAAAGCTGACAGAACCAAGATATACCTCATCTGCATCTGGATCAGTGGGATGATTTGCACCTTCAATTATATACTTCGCCCTTACATTGGCAGCATTTTCCCTTTAGACAAGGAAAAAGGGATTAGTAAAACAGTTAGAACATATCAAACTTCAAAATAAAGGAATTTTTATTCATAGGAGAAATTTAGAAATGCAACTTATTGGTTGTACAAACTTGAGAAGTACTTCCAGATTCAAATGAAGACTAAAGCAGTGAAACAATAGCAACGCGGATTAAACCGAGAAAATATCAATTCACTGCGTTATAATTTTCTGCAATGCTCAAAAGGCACTGTGATGCAGATGTAATTTCTTTTCTGATTTGCATGCCACTCCACTGGCATAGTGCAGCAGATAACCATTCCTTGGAACAATATTATATCCAAACCAAGCATGGTTTACTGTACATCGAAAGACACCCATATATAGAAATTATGACCTTCTCTATTCCTACTTAAATAACTCAAGCTACCTTCATCATTCATGGAATATAATATGGCAGGTTGAGCACTCAAGTTTGGTCAAATAATTTGGATATTGCGAGGGTAAAGGGTTTCCTAAATGGAAGGGCTGTCCATGAAGCAAATGGGAGAAAAATATTGCCTGTGTTCATCCATACAAGCTGAAAATAATTCAGATAAGCTTATCTCTTGGAAAAGAAGCAAGTTCACAAAGAATAAAATCTTTTTTTCTTCTGAAGACCAACAGCAAACTGTTGGTCATTGCCGTCAAACTAACAGCAATGAGAACATGTGTAACGCAATGGTGATGATGGATGCTATTTCCATTGTCCAAAACTTCCCTCGCAAATTCGACAATGAAAGAAACACTGCTAAAGAAAACAATCGTCGCAGAGATGGCAACAACACCATGATAGCAAATAAACTATGGAGGGATGAACCTCTTGATGACTCCGCCTAGTGCACAAGGAATCAGGATGTCGCACTCATGTGCAAGCAAGTCATCTAAACCCATGGGATCTCCACCGCTGAAATTCATTAAACTGCCAGTCTCAACTTTGTGCTTAAGCAAAGCTGGAATATTGAGACCACTGGGATTTTTAATGGCGCCGGATATATCACCAACAGCAACTATTTTGCCACCTCTTTCATGAATGAGTTGTGCTACCCAAGAACCCACATTTCCAAAACCCTGAAAAATTATATCAAATATTTGAGTGAAGAAAACAAATCATAATCGAGATAATGGATTCGTGTCATCTGAATTCTAGAGCTGTTCAAGTTGATGGTATCTCAACCGAATTTTTCATACTGAAAGATATGAGAAACAAAATGCTGTGTGTACCTGAATAACAAAGGTCAGATCTGAAATACGTTTTCCATACTCCTCCAGCAGAGCCTCTGTTGCAAATACGACACCTCTTCCCGTTGCAGCCTCCCTACCAAGAGATCCACCAAGATCCTACAAAATTCCATGGAACTAATCAGTTCTATTTAAAAACCAATCCCTCCAATGCACATGATTCTAGCGGGCACCAAGGCTGTTAGCTTAACGTAGTTTTAGACACTTACTATAGGCTTTCCAGTGACAACAGCTGGAGAATGGCCATGAAATTTCGAGTATTCATCCAAAATCCACGCCATCGTCTGTCAAAATACAGCAATAAGTGAAACAACTGCAGTTTGAAGAACGTTTTTTCTTTTTTAAACAGCAATGGAAGTTCAATTGTTTGAATCGATCAGCAGGGGAATACCTGTGCATTAGTTCCCATATCAGGGGCAGGAACATCTATGTGAATTCCAATGAGATCATGGATCTTTTGTGTAAAGACTCGAGTAAGACGTTCCAATTCGCTTAAGGTCAAATCCTTGGGATTGCACCCAATGCCGCCCTTCGCTCCACCATATGGAATGTCTGCCACAGCTGTCTTCCATGTCATAAGTTGAGCGAGAGCATTTACCTCATCAGGATCAACCTTTTCATGGATATTAAGTCCAGTTTCAGTGGATGAGCAGGGCCGGTATATAAACAAGAAATTCCATTCAACTAAATCTAAAGAGAGAAGGGCTGGAAAGTTGGATGACAATGACAATAAGTACCTGAGCAACTACATTTCTTCTGTTAAATATTTCATTGGATAGCCGACATATCCATTACATATTCCTGTATGCGCCTGAATACTGTGAACTACGTGATGCTTAAGTGGCTAGGAATAGTGGAAATCACTTGTAGTGAAGGATGTATTCGACAAAGACCTAGCAGGGGGCTATGAAGAACATTTTTCAATGTACAAATGAGTTGCATAAAATAGTTTTTGGATTGTTTTCGAATAGTTCTTTCCTGGTTCTTCTTTCAACTCTAGTTCACCATCATCATCATCATCAAAGCCTCGTCCAAACTATGTTGGGGTCGGCTACACGAATATTTCTGCATTCAACTCTAGTTCAGTCACAGAAAAAGGAGCTCTATTTTCACTATACAAAAAAAAGGAGTGGTGGAGGTGGATTGGCAATTCTAATTACTAACAAACAGATACGCACAAGAAAACCAACACAGATACAGAAATGAGCCACACCTGATTGATGCATTCAAGATAATGGTTTTGGCTACAAAATTCTGACAAGAAGGCATAATGAGCCTTTTCAGAGGTCCTTCCAAAAATAACAAGAAAACAAGAATGCAAACAAAAGATGACTGATGGACAGAAAGCTAGAAATTTTAACAATATAGAATTCTGATCAGTCTGAGATGGTCTGCTCACATTTAGTTACATGTTCATACAAACACGCTAGAGTTTGAGATCAAATACATCAGTAGTAGGTGACATCGGATGCACCCCAAATTGCAATTGCTTTAAGTATATTTGGCAGAGTAGGTACTTATAACAATTTTTTTTGGGTGGCTTGAAAATCAGGTTGCATTGAAATGAATAGTGAATTTCTTGAATTTTCTATCTTATCTGAAATAGCTGATTGGGACTCGTGATTATTTGGAGTGTATGGTGCCAGAAAAAATATACCATTTTAAATAGTATTTGATTGCTCCCTCTGTCAGAAAAACTCAAACTGCTGGTCATTTGGGGTGGGGAACATCAGATATTACCATTTAGGCATAAAAACCCCAATAACCTTGACATTCAAAGAGAGCCCTACATTGATAATCCGTAGTTTCATTCTAAATTTTCAACTTGCATTTAGTTTAACTTCCACACAGAAGAAACCTGCTGAACTAGCTACAAAAGCCCAAATAATCATGAATCATGATACCCATCATTGGTTGAGAACTTCTCATATTAAAGACCTATGTGTAAAGACACGGACCAAAATTTCACTCCATTCACAGTGTTGGGCATATTTGGAATATCTATGTATGAAATATATAGTTTATGTTTTTCCTACACATGCTCAATTCAACTTATAGCAACTCTGGTTGGAGTAAAATTTGGGTTAGTTTCTATATATGCGTTTATAATTTATATAAGTGAATTTGATCCAGCAGAGGTCGGTCCCCCGTGTTAAGATATATTCCACACATCAATATCAATAATCCCATCCTATGGCACACATCACTCTTGATTGATGTAAAATCTGAGCCATAAGCAACACATTCAATACGAATTGATCATCATATCAAACATAGCTAGTCACCAGAGGTTAGATCAGGTCAAGTTGCAGTAATAGAAGAATTTGTCATGACCTCACCTCAGGATGGTAACGGATTCCTCCTTTCATGGGCCCACGAGAATTGTCATGCTGAACTCTGAACCCAACGTAGGTAACCAAACTGCCATCATCCTTTGGAATCGTACACTCCACCTACCAAATCAACACCATCCAACAATATAAATACTGTATTAACACCAAAAAACATCATGTCATATGAATATCAAAGCATTCAATGAATCAAAGAAGAAGGAACAAGGAGAAAAGAAAGAATTGATAGACAGTGTCAGAATTGATAGATAGTGTCCTACTTTGATCTCCCGAAATGGGATTAGAAGGCTCTTCTCCAGCTTTGAATCGAGGCCCAGAAGCTGACCAGCCCGTCGAAAGTTGCGACTGGTGGCTACCAGGGAGTTCATGCCTTCCAACAATTAACAAAGCCCAGACAGAATGGAAAGACAAATGCCCACAACAGAATAGAGAGAGAGAGAGAGAGAGAGAGAGAGAGAGAGAGTATGGAAACTTACATGTAACAAACCTTTAAAGATGAGAGAGAGAGAGAGAGAGAGAGAGAGAGCCAAAAAATCCGTTGGGTTGCTTTGACTGGAAACTAGAGATAGTTAGCATATTGCACGGATAATGGGGGGAAATAGAAACCGATTGAAAAGATGGCAATGCATTTGACCAACGCGATCACGTGTTCTTCATACGTACGTTTTTTTTTGGTAAAAAAAGAAGGTTCTTTCATACATACATGATACGTGATACACGCTCTCACCAACTTTCTCCAAACCCCATCGAAAATCACTTTTTTTTTGGGTAAGAATAAGAGTACACATGAAACAGTCATTGATTGAAAGCGTTAAAACTCCACTTGGAATTGGATTGAACACTTCACCGACCAATTTTTTTCTTAGTGGGAAAATGATAAATGTACTTCATAGAGGCATAGACTGTTCATTTGCTGATTGTATGAGATTGAGCGTCTTCGCAAATGAGAAGAACAGTGTCTAGACTATAGATCCTATTTTAGGTCATGCAGCTGATAAGAACCACCTCTTACACCCCGTGGCAAGAGATGTGAGTCCTTAACTGGGTTCGAACCCAGGGCAGGCACCTGCCCTTGCCCTTGCCATTCTACCTCATCCGAAGTCTTTTTCTCCCGCCTCATCCAAGATGAGCTTGTGTCCCAGCCCCCTAAGCCGGGTTATAAAAAAAAGGTCATGCAGCTGATGAGCTAGCTTGATTTTTCCCATAACTTTTTGATCCCCCTCTTACTATTTAGCTTCTTGTTAAAATGCCTTGGTGGCATATATAAATAAATTAAAATTGTGATACAAGGTTTTTGTACATAATAAAGATTGGGGGCCTACTTAATTTGTTATATTGTACTATTTGTACTCTAATGAATATTAGCGCGGACTGCAGTGTCACTGTCTATTAGAATTTAAAAAAAAAAAAAAAAAAAAAAAAAAAAAAAAAAAAAAAAAAAAACCATTGCCTTAAAATCCTCTCGCAAACTAAAGTTAATATTAAGGCAGGGCCACCTTACGGTTTTTTTTTTTTTTTTATGACCTAGGGTATCCCTTGCCAGCCCCACTAGGAGGTGGCCACACATATAGTATCAGATATCGCAGGGGGTAGGAGTCGAATTCGAGTCCTTGGGGAGCAAACCCAAGGCTCAAACCAATTGAACCAGCGCCTTGACAGCCATGGGTTGCCTTATGCAAGGCCCTTTTTTTTTTTTTTTTTAACTGAGTTGGGCCTCGTACAACAATCTGTGCTTCATACATCACTTAAAAAAAAAAAAAAAAATGACAGTACAGAAACCATGGTACTAGAGGATCATAAGAGTTCCTATACAATTCAAGAGAGATGATATGCTAATCATCATCGACAAAACCTCTCCCCCTCTATAATCCATTTTGGGTCATCATCACTGATTGACTTTGTAAGTTATACCATACCAATGATTTAGATACCCTATCAAATTTTTAAGTAAAACTTGTGCTCAAGGGTAAGAAAAAACTCGGAGAAAGAAATATGGTGCGACTCTTCTTCCCCTAGCTTGAAACTGGCACATGCTGATTAATTAGCTGACACAAATGGCAGAGAACAGGAAAGATGATACAAACAGATAAAAAGTTGTATGGAATTAGGGTTGGTATATACCAATCCAAGCAGCACACATTTGTTACCATGAAAAAAGATGTAGCTCAAAGCCATTAACAACAGTCAGGAGTCCTCTTGCCCTCTTAATCTTTTCATATACAAGAGACCTCTCAAAACATAAGTGCACATAGAGGGACCACCCCATCTTAAAAAAACCAGCATTCTGAAATTGAATCTGTCTTCCACATTGCAACTTTAAATCCATAAAGCACAGGCTTCTTGACCCACAACCAGAACCAATTTTAAAGCGTGAATAGAAGACAGGCCACAAGTTCTGCTTCAATACCAACAAAGAACATGATTAAATCATCAGCTGTGAATCAAACCTGATCAAGGTTGACAGTTGACAATTATTAGCATAAATACTAACAGTACTACAATAGATAATAATAAATACAATCAGCACTCAACTAGAAAGATAAAATTATAATTAAAAATCATGAAGCAGGCTGCCAGGTTCAGATTATTGCTAATCTGCTCAAAGAAACAACCAATAAGAAGTTGTTCTCATACAAGAGGTGTCAGAAGCAGCAGTCATTCATCATCACCCAAGAAAAGAGAGGAAAAAAATAAGACATTCATAAAAAACACCTAGATTATTCAGATTGTATTCAGATATTCTTTGCTTTTTCTATACATGGCAACAGCAGCAATGCACAGACACAAGTTCTGGATACATGTTCCGGTATGGTTAAAGAAAACTGATTGATGGGAAAATACAAGGCTCAGATAGTTGCTAATCTGCTCAATGAACAACCCACTTGAGTCATTCTCATACAAGAGGTGTCAGAAGAAGCATTCATCATCATCGCCTGATGAATATAAAAGAAAATACTATGAAAGAAGAATATCTCCCAGACTAATAAAATCAACTGCCGAGTTGTGGTTAAGTTGTGAACAGTTCCAACATTTGGATATTCATGTTCTCATTCTATTAAACAACTAGGTTTACAGTGTGAAGGTGTACTTCAAGCGTAATATAGTTAAATCTCGATATAGTACGCCTAAAAAGGGAAAAACAAAGTAAAAGCTGGTACATGAAGTTGCCAATTTCATGAAAACAATTCCGTAAAATCTAAGGGCCATGATAGTGGAAAATAAATAATTAAGATATGATACATATTAGTTGAACAAGAAATCTAAAAATTCCTCATTTAGTTGCCTTGGCAGACGGCAAATATTCATGGCAAAGTTCTTCAAGTATATCTTTGCTTGGATATAATATTGCACTAATACCTAGCTGCTATTAAAGGCCTCAGATAGTTGCTAATCTGCTCATAGAACAACCCAGCTGAGTCATTCTCATACAAGAGGTGTCAGAAGTAGCATTCTCATCATCATCAACCACTAAAAGATAACTGATGGAAGGAATTTACTAGGAAGGAAAAGTATCTCATCTCCAAGACAACTGAACGATTAATCAAGTGACAGGTGGCAATGAAATCCCAAAACAGTTCTGCCATTTGAATATTCCATGTTCTCGTTCTACCAAAACTAAGTCTGCAATGAGGCGTACTTCCCAAAATATATAATTAAATCTCAATATATAATTAAATCTCAATATAGTTTCACCTAAAAGTAAGAAAAGTAAGAACTGGTACATGAAGTTGATAATCTCATGAAAACAAATCATAAAAATCTAAGAACAATGACAGTATGGAAAAAAAAAGTGGTAAAATATGATACACATTAGTCAAACAAGAAATCTAAGAATTCCTACTTATTCGCCCTATCTGACAGCAAATACACATGATAAATTCCTTCTTGAATGTTGGTTGCATACAATATGGGACTAATCAGTCAAATGATTAAATATATATATATATATATATATATATAAATATAAAGCAAAAGTTTAGTTGATAATGGAGCAAGGAGATGAGTCTGTTTCAATTGAAAATGACTTAGTGCTATAGTGTGAGAGATTTGGATATCTAGGAGCAACAATAGAACCAAATGAATAGTTTGATTTGATATTGCAAATTGGATGAGTACAGGATTGGCAATGTGGAGATGATCTAAAGGGATGCCGTGTGACAACTCACTGCTGAGTGCTACTTCGATATAAGGGGCATTCATTAGCATACCTACTTTTCTGTGTAAAGCTGAATGCTTGACAATGATACCATACCTACTTTGCTGTGTGGAGCTGAATGCTTGACAATGATAGATGACATCAAGCTATGATGTGTATGCTAAAAAATGGATTTGAAGGATAGAATTAAAAATGAGTACATAAGAGAATCTATGGTAGCCCAAATAAGAGACAGAATTATGAATGCTGTTTGAAATGGTTTGGACGCATACACAAATAAAAACAGGTCTCCTATATGAAAGACCTACAGTTGAGCCTGTGGAAGACCAATATACACACGACTCGGAGTCTAAATCTCACAACCCAAGAAGTGTTTCATTGAGAGACTATGAAGAAAGTAGCTCAGGAGAGAGCTTGAGGACGTTCAAAGCCTAGTGCAGGTGCCTGCAGCTAATGCTGCTGTTGATGGTTAGATAGGCCTAAGTAGTCTTCTAGATTCAGGAAGCCGAAACGAAGTATTGAGGATGCTGACTATACAGACACTATTTGCTCTCATAGTGTCGTCTCTCAGAGAGTCATGCTGAAGAACCTGCCTTGTTTGAAGAGGAAAAAGGTGATGACAAATGGCAGAGCAGTGAGTGAAGAGATATCTGCTCTAAAGAAGAACGAGAGGCAGGAACTAATCCCACTGCTTACTTGTTCAAGACTTCCCACTGCTTGTTTAAGACTTCAAGGAACACGGGAAGTGGGAGATCTTTAAAGAACTAAAACAAATAGTGACAAGGGAAGTTAAATTGTTAGGTCACAAAAAAACATGGCGAGAGAGAGAGAGAGAGAGAGAGAGAGAGAGAGAGAGAGAGAGAGAGAGAGAGAGAGAGAGAGATTACCTGCTGGCAAGCTGTTTGCATGTTCAATGTGGATGTTATATATATTGCACCACAGTGCACAATCTTCTTTCCTATAAAATATCAGTATATTATTAAAATATCAATCATCAATATAAAAGATTCAACAAAGATGCATTCTTTTTTCCCAAACATTGAACAAAGACACATCACCAACAAAAATACTCTCTCGAGTCATGCAAATCCATATTGAATGAGATGTAATGGTTTCTTCATCAGAAGTATATATAGACAGAAAACAGAAGGTTCCACTCTTCGACATGCTTTTAGATTTCTCCAAGGTAATTCTTCCATTCACACAAAACCTTTCGGAGTGTTAAACTTAGTTGGATAGAGGCGAGTCACTTAGGTAGGTTTTCTTCATCAGAAGTATATATAGACAGAAAACAGAAGGTTCCACTCTTCGACATGCTTTTAGATTTCTCCAAGGCAATTCTTCCATTCACACAACTTTTCGGAGTGTTAAACTTAGTTGGATAGAGGCAAGTCTCTTAGGTAGGTTTTCCCTATTTTATAAGGTTCAAATAAGAGTCTTTCCCCCTTACATTTTGCTTACTGTAACTGTCTTCTGTTTGAAAACATTATACTACAAATCTACTTTCTTAAAATTGGAATAAGATTTTTACTCCGATTAAAGTTTCCAATTGTTTTTATATTTTTACAGATTTTTTTCATATTTTTGGGAAAATCATAAAATCACAATTCAATTTTCAGAACATTGACCAAAATATCCAAGTTTCACATAAATAATGAAAATGTTGTGTGCTATATTTAGGCATACCAGCCTCATTACCCAATGACAGAATTGTATGAATCCATCAATATCTGTTGAATAGAAGCACCTCTTTCTGATAAATATTTAATGAAATATTCCTTTACTTTTATGCCTATAAATGGGGGATAGTATCAATCTAATAAGGAAAAAAAAAAAAAAAAGAAGAATTGTGTAAAATGTTCGATATGGGCAAAATTCCTATCCGAAGTTAAAAAACTGGAATAAACATTTCACTACTAAAATTTTCAGGGTACACAAATCACCATTGTGCAATAACTGTTCATTTAAGAACTTAAAACACAATTCCTTTTCTTCCCTAAATGATCCAACATTTGGAAGTCACCAATACACTCTTGCCTGTTCCATAATAATATACACAAGAAGATTGAAAACTCACCATTTACTGAAACACAATTTACTGGTATGTTTGCCTGTACAAGAAAATAAATGAAATGTTTCAGACTTAAAACAATCTAAGGATGAATATTAGATACATTTTCCAGTCATGGATTTAAACTAGAGGTTTTTAGAATCAAAGGGGCATATTGTTATAAGGCGAAGCAATAAAAGCAGGCAAAGCAATAAAAGCAGACACTGCTGCAGGAAAAAAAAAACAAAATAATTTAAAATTAATCGGGATATCATAATAAACTAAAACAGCCTGTTATCCATGTATTGACTGAAAGAGAAGTGGAAAAAGTATTCAGTACGTACTTTCTCTTTCTTCGGTCACTGGCACTGTTTCTCATGTCACTCTTGGGGAGAGAAGCCCCAGGTGGTGCAGCATACTGCATAGGAGAAAGTGCAGTTGCAGCAGTGGCAGAAAGAGGGGTAGTTGTAGGTGGCACGGGTACGGGAGGTGGAGGAGCTGGGGCTGGGAGTGCAACAGGTTCAGGGAGAGGCCGAGGTAGAATGTGCTTTAACCGATTGTTCCGATAGTTCTTCCAGAAATAGAACTGTTGCCTATGTGCCAACTCCTAAACAAAACCAAGAAAAAGAAAAGGAAAAAAAAAAAAAAGACATTCAAAATTAAAGATGCAACCAATGCTTGACCATAGCGAGACAAAAAAAGGAATAACGAAGTTTCTGTTCAACCACTAAAAATGAATGAAAAGAATTGTCTATGTAACCTTGCTGGCTGGATGTGCCATTGCATTGCGAAAGTTGGCATTTTGGAGAAGTTCGAGAAAGTAAAGGGAATGGGGATACCTGTCAACATCAAAAGTGTATACTTATGTACCAGATAGTATTCAATTTGTGCCGACAAACAAGACAATATGAATGTGCACATCAAGGAATTAGACAAGTAGTGACAAAATTAATACTTAGTTTAAGTGGAAAATTCACGCATAATTTCATCCAAGAGCATGAGCCTTTGAAAGTATCTCACATTATGAACTTCATATATTCAGGCTGCCGCCAGTATTGAAGGTACTCCAAGTAGCCAATAAACGCTTCATCTTCAAAATATCGGTTTTGAGCCAAATCTACAAAAGAGAAAGAAAAGCGAATAAAGACCAATAATGCATTTTTTATTTGACTTCTGATATTAAGTTTGATCACAAAATACTACAAATAAATGAAAAAAATGGATGCTTGTGTGACCAATAATGCATTTTTTATTTGACTTCTGATATTAAGTTTGATCATAAAATACTACAAACAAATGAAAAAAATGGATGCTTGTGTGAAACAAAACATCGAGAAAGGATTCTCACTATAACTCCCCCTCTCACGAAGCCGTAGCTTCCATTGAACGACTAATTTTTAGAATTGATAAAAGTATATTTTATTCGCAGCTTCACCAGAGGGATTAAGAAATTTATTAAATTAAAGTGGAATTCTCCCAAATCAACAACAATGCCCTGAGGGTGAGATTTTTATTTTTAAAAAAATGCCCTGAGGGGAAAAAGATCAAAGAACTTAATTCTTTCATTACAATGGATCAGCAAAGATCTGCGAACTATATTTCAAAAAAGCTTGTGTTAGTAACGCACCACGAGAAGCATATACTCAATCTTAGCTCATATAAGTACGTGTAAGTAATGAATAAGGAAACAAGGCACACAATTCGAATTGAACTAATGCATGCATCGTTAGATGAATTAAAAAAAAAAAAAGGTGGCTCTGGATCATTGTCACAAATCTTGCTTTCTTTTGTCTTGGAAGAAATTGAGAAATTTTCAAAGTTTAGTACATTATAACATGAACTCAAGTTCAGTTTTATGCATAAAACCCACTCCATTGCTGTATCCATGCACTGTCCATGCCATATTTAGTTCTAACATCACAAAAAGAAAATTTAGAAGTTAGTGCTGATAATTCCTTATAATGAGAAGTTATGTTATTTCAGAGTCAGCTCCTACTCGGGATTAGTAAATGATCATTGATTCAAGGATATGGATTCTGTTCTAGGCTCAAGGATATGATCATCCACTCATGCTAGGGCTTATCACATTATCGGTCTATACCGCCAAACCATGGTCACATTTTTATTGGTTTACCAGACATCTTCAGGCTGAGTATGAAATAACTAATCCACCTTCCTAGTATCTTGACCACCAAAAGACAACAGCAGGTTCATCATTTAGTGAATTAAAAAAATTACAAATTCTTTTACCATGCAATTTTATCTCCATTTAGTTGGGATAAGATAAAAAAAAAAAAAGGAACTCCGAAGATTTTCAAAAACTTACAATGGATGTAAGTAGGATTAGCTAGACACTGCACAAACTCCAATTCAAGCAAAAATCGCTGCCGCCCATCATCAGGATCCTTGTACACATTTTTGGGTCTGCACAAAAATTCAAGAGACCATGCATCAGTTAGATGACAAAAACAAACCACTGCTAAACTCAGAGAATCAGAATGCCCAAGCAAAATAGTCAAATTTCACACTGAAAAAAACAAACAAACAAACAATAAAGACCAAACACTTGCATTGATTGACCCTCTGGTGCATCTTCATTGTCTTTGGCAGAAGCCATCACCCCACTTGAAGGATTGCTGATTTGAGACAAACCCACAAAAGTAGAGCTAAAATCACCAATCAGGGTATTGATAAACTTATCATAAACCTACAAAATACAACTTCCACATCTATTATAAGTAACATTTAAGCATGAAAGCTTGTGTTTTACATATTTTCAAATTCCTTTTCTAGTAAAACAAGCTAAAATCATTCAACTTGGATTGATTCAAATAAGATAGCCCATCAAATCCCATTCTTATCTCTGCTACGAATCACACCCATTAACAGACAGTCTAAGAAGGAAAAAACTGTTCCAAAACGCTTAAAGAAGGAAAGATTTACACCAAACGAAGAACAATGAGAGAGAGAGAGAGATCTTGATCTTTTCAGTATTTTGAAGAAAGATTGGATCTTTTTGGGTACCTGAAGGCGAGATTCAATTGCTCGGTTCGAGAACCTACAAAACGGCGAAACCCTAACCTCAAAACGGGGTGAACAAACCCTAGCTACATTTATAGAGTGCGAGGACGACTGAAGGGCAAATGTTGACCTAAGAGCAGTTCAGCTTGGCCCCACTTAGAGGGTCATATCTAATATGAGTCGCATCATATTCTCTTAGTTTTTGATTTAATAATTTAAATTTTTAATAAATTTTATTCAAATTTAATTTTTTTTTTCTAGGTTCAATCAAACGGATATAATGGTTTGATGCGTGTAAAACTAAGCCATATACCCGACTGTAAAATTAAAAGAGTACGAGAAGAATTAGATTGATCAAATGTGGAAACAGGTGGCCCCATAAAATTGGACTGCACATGAAGTATGCTCATGGGAGAATATTCTCAGCTAGGGAAGGACTCTGAACAGTGAATCCCACTTATTGAATCCAATCCAAACTAACTCAAAATCAACCTCAAAATTCTTTTGCATGGGATACATATCTACATGGCCAAACTTGACACAGTCAAATTTGGCCAAAGCTCATGCGTGGGAGACATTTGTTCTGACCACTTCTTCCATGGTTTAGTGGGCACCATGAGGAGAATCACCAGATTTTTTCTGCCTCTCATCAGAAGCTTCAAACTATACGAAAATAGTTGTTTCAAGAACTTTTCAAGCTTGCATGGCTCACCTAATGAATGGATGAGATCAAATTTTAGAGTCATGTAGTGGGCCTCTACTTTTTATCATGGACATTTGGGCTGCAAGGTTTTAATGGACAATTCAAGAACTTTTTTATGCTTATATGGCCCAACTAATGAATGAATGGATATGATCGACTTTTGAGCCATATTTTCACATACATTTCGGCCAAACATTTTTTATCTCAATTTATTGAGGATGTCCAATTATCATATATTGTAGCTAGGGCCTTTCAATTTAATTTTACAAAGTACTCATCAAGTTTTACTCTCGCTGAACCTCACATCAACTTACATTTATGTATTATTACAAGTTACAAATGAAGGTTGGATTTTGATTGATACCTTTTCAATTTTGATTATCACCGAACCCTGCGTCGCAATATAAATGTTTAAGTGATGACCCCCTTAATAATTGTCACAAGTTCATAAAAGATTTTGAAACTAAAGTTTGATTTGCAATTAATTTTAAATATTTTTCATATATTTTTTTTTTCCAAATAAACAAAAGGGGCTATTGAAATTAGTCACTTACATAATTTTCTATCAGGGCCTGAGCTTTGTCTGCCCTGCTCAGTAAATACAGAAACTGTAGAGTGATATCCAGTAGAGTCCATGGTTAGATGGACTAATGGAAAAGTCTGGTTTCACCTTATCCATAGTTGAAAACTCGGGTTCACTTGTCCTGAGTCCTAACTCGGCCAAATTGACTCAATGTAGGGGGCATGAAATTAATAAATTGGGGTTATTTGACTCAATGTCCTTTCAACTCACTAGGGTATATCAGCCCAGCCTCTGGTTGGATGGGCTAATTTAAAAGTTTGCTTTCACAACTTCTATAGTTCAAAAACTCGAATTCACTCGTCCTGAGTCCTGACTCGATTGAGTCAACTCAATGTAGACTTGACCTAGATATCCTTCTGTCACGACCCGGGCTCGAGAACCCGGCAAACTCGAGCTGCGAACACCATACTTACTCCCGTAAACCCCGAATTAACTGAAGTTAAAACGAGATCCACAAGGGATATCATACTCAAGTACCTGTCAAATATAAAACTTTTGCGGAAACAATATATATTTGACAACAACAACTTAACATTTACATGTATACAAAAGAAAGTTCTTATACATGTATCGTTTTCAATATACAATTGTCAAACGCTGCATATTCAAAAATACTATGCAGACAACCATTAATTACATTTCCAAAATGAATCTATAAACAGTCCTCAAAACATTTCCCAAAACATTTATCAAAAGTTCAATCGCACTCGGATACCCAATTAGATGGTATCCCGCCGATTCCACTCTATCAAACCTCCTGGAGGAACCGGAGCGGTTTCCTTCGCTGGCGCCGTGGGCGCTGCAATACCGGCAGGGGCAACCGGGCCTGTAATGCCATCAATAACACTAATGAACACGACGGTTCAACAATGTATAAACAATTCTTATATCAATACATTCATATTGCAATAATGACAATTTCAATGCTAGAGAAATCTAGACAATTCTACAATAACAATAATAGACAATGACAATCAATATACATGTACGAATTGGCAACTACCATAGCATTCATTGCATTACATTTCATTCATTTCATTTCCATCTTCCCTCAAAGGAAGGATTATTAGTTTCATTTACCATCTCCCCTCAAAGGGAGGATTTATCTTCCAATGGAAGGCATCAATCAATATCCGAAGATACGATCGGAATTTGGTGGGACTTATTAATGTCCGGGCCAGGGACAACTAGCATCACCACGGAACTCCGGAACACCCTAATATCCATCTGATGCAGTAGGATTAGTCATTCATTATTCATTGAACTCATTTAGAGTTCTAATACACTCGCTAGGTAGTGCCAGACTCAATGATCAATAACATTTAATAAGAAATCATTTTATGGATCCAATTCAACTCAATGACTCCTTTCATGACAAAGGAAAGGAATGACAATAATATCAATTTCATTAGATTGCATCACAATGACACAATGAGAAGATTATTAACCACGCATGGTTTTACTCAATCCTAATGAACCATTCGGGTGTAACCGTTGGTTTCCAATGCACGTGTTATTCTTGATGGACATCACATTTATACATTTAATATGTGCATTTCTAGTCCCCGTAATTATCACCCATGGAGCTTAGGCCATATCGATTATAGTTCGTTCAAGGAACCCTTTTGAAATATTACTAATTCTCAACAATCTAGTTTAACCCATGATTAGTTTTAAAAACTAATCGGGAATGCATTTATACTTAAGAGTCGTACTCCAATTTCTCGTAAAAATCCAAAACTCAAAATTCACCGGACATCCGATCGATTAGCCTAAATTTTCACTCATTATTATCCCTGGGCCAGTATCGGGTTCGCTCGAGCGGACCTACTGTTCGCTCGAGCGGACCCAGGCAGAACGTTGGTCGCTCGAGCGAACCCACTGTTCGCTCGAGCGGACTCCCACAGAACCATGTTCGCTCGAGCGGACCAAATGTTCGCTCGAGTGAACTCTTCAGAACTCAATCCGTCCCAAAACAGAACATCGTTCGCTCGAGCGAACTGTGCAGAATTTCAATCCGAATTCTGTTCAGTTCTTTCTTCTTCTCATCTCCTTTCTTAATCACATTTTTACAACCTGCAAGGTAAAATGGGAACCTCCTGTTCCCCCTCATACACCTTCCATTCACATTCATTCATAATCACACTTCTAATCATCTCTTAATCACCTCATTAAACATTCATAATAATCTCAAAACTCAATGAAAAATCCATAAAACACATAGAAACTCAACAAGCTTCTACAATAATTAACACTAATCACAAGGGATGTTTATACTTGCCTCTCTTGAAGCTATTAGCCAAAATCCCTCTTTTACTTAGCTTAGGCTTGGACACAATAATCCTTTTTCAAACCCTATTTCACAAAAACAACCAAATGAACTCCCATGAGTCATTTGTGCTAAAAATCACTACAAGATTATCTATATAACTTGGAAATCACAAGGGAGATCCATTACTTACTTGTAATTCGAAGGAAATGGGTTCTTGCAATCTCTCTCAAGCTTCCCACTTCAACAATAGTGGTTTTGCTTGGGGAAGAAGATGATGATGATGAAGAGGAACTCCTCAAAAACCCACTTCAATAACTCTTAGCTTCACTCTTGATGGAGAGAAATGGAAGAGAAAGGGAGAAAATGGAGAGCTCTAGGGTTTCTCTTGGAATGGAATGAGAAATGAACTCATTCCATTCATTTCACTCTAATATAAGCTCTCATACACTAAAACCCCCTCTCATTTCATCTATTTTCATTTTGAGTCAAATGACTCCTCACTTGGTCCATTTGAGGTCAAATGAAATCGTGTCTATCATGAAAGTTGACGTACTCTCCGAGATACGCATGTTGGTATCAAGAATTTCCGCCTTTGACGAAATACGTGAAAACCCGTATTTACGAAAAAGTCCTTAACTCACCTTGTTTGAGTCTAAACTCATTTTAATCCATTCTATTTCATTCAAATCCATTTCATTAGGCTTAATGTGTCATTTGAGACTGATTTATCTCTCTTGGGTCATTAATCTTGATTAACCCAATTATCCATGCTTAATTAGCGTTGATCTCAATTAATTAGCCTTAATTACGATTAGTTCGGGTCGGGGTGTAACACCTTCCCACTGGGGTGAGTCCAGTATTAAAATGATGATCACATCCAAATGACTAGGGCAAGCAACATGCTGGCATCTGATGTATGTGTCACTGAACTTAGGTTGGGTACTCACCATCATGGCCCACCTTTACCATACATCCAATTACCCCTTACCTAACACATGGTTACACCCTCAGGGCCAGGCCATTCTAGATGAGATGGCAACATCCACAGTCCACTACTTCCTGGGGTTCTCCTCTGCCTGGTTAGACTGAATCCAACCCAACCTTTACTTACCCTTGGATGTAATATTGTGGTCCTTATTTTCTGTTCCAATAGTTAAATGGGTTGGGCCCGGTCCTATGTATGCTTTAAGCCCAGACCGATCTTGCGATGTCTCCACAAGAAAAGGGATTGTATATTTTGCAAATGGTGGGCTTGATCCAAGCCTGAAAAATTGTGACAGGCACAAAAAAGGCTAGGCTTGGACACACTTCTGCTCAGCCTGATGCGACCTGGCCCATGAATACTCCTATTTGCTACATCAGAATGCAAAATGGGTTTTGGTGGCATTGCCAAATGGGGCTTTTGTGCAAGCCTGCATGATAAAGAGAGAAACCAGAATAATCCAAGAACCAAGAGACTTGGTCATGATGGACCCATATCTTTGTATCTCCTCATTTCAATATGGTTCTCTCTTATTGTAATGAGATAGATGGGTTGGTTTTCGATCCAACCAAAGAAACAGTTTTGGCATTTGTGACATAAGATGACACTCCCTCCTTCTTTAGCCCCAGCTATTTATATTCTCTTTCTCCCTCTCTGGCCATCTCCCCATGGCCACCAAGGTAAGTCTCCTCTCTTGTGCACATTTTGTTCAGTGATTAAGAAAGTTGATATAGTGCTACAAAACCATCCTGCAAAAGTTCTCTCCAATTTGACAATCCTAGCCCTTCAATCTATTTTCATTTTTTTTTTTTCACATAAAGATGGCCCACATTGATGAGCTGGTTACTTTAGAAATGATTCATCTTCAATGGGTCACATAAGATTATCAGTTTCGATCAAAGATCATGAACCATATTCTCTTATATAGGGTGCAATGTAACAATGAAACATGAAGTATTCTATTGTACTTGGATATTTTGATGGCAGGCAGTATGTTGTGGAGAAGAATCAGTGGTGGTGAGTGTTTATGTGGAGAGGCCAAGGAGGAGGGTCTCATCATCAGATCCAAGCCGTCGCCATGGTGGACACCACCACCACGACCACCACCATCATCATAAGGTTGGTGGTGGGTGTAATAGGAGGGCCGACCTTCTCCTTTACTCACAACAATTGAGGGAAGCTGCACGAAGCAGATCAGCAGGCCCCAAGCCAGACCAACACCCTCAATTGGCAACCATTCAGCCACAACATACAACCAAGGTATGGTACCTGCCCTCTATGTTTCTCTAATGTTCTGTTGGAAATGGAAATTCATCTGTTGGGTTGGAAGATGTTGGAGGAATCTTAGATGAGAATGGTAGATTGAAAAAATGGAGATGAACTGTTACATTTGTCCCCATGCAAATTAAAGTTTTGAATTTTACAAGTCTTTTCCAGCTGTCCATGTTCATATAATCATATCAGAATGAGGACTCAAAACTCATCTTTATGTGAAGCATTTTCTATACAAAATAAAAGTAAGTTTAGAGTAATTGAATTGTTTGTACTTCCATGTTTTGATTTTTTTTATTTATTTATTTATTTTCCTTCTATGAGATAGAGGTGATTTTTTGTGATTTGGACTTTATTGTAAAGGTAGAGAACCATTTTATGCTGTCCTTAAACAAGGTGCAGAAAATATTTGTAACATGTAAATTATGATTGAAACTATTTATTGAAGAAATTGGTTGAATACAAACATGGCTTCTGGGTACCATGGATATAAGGCCTATGACTTAATGATCCAGATTATTGATTTGATGGCACCACGTACTGCGGATGGAAAGATACCTCAAAGGTCTTCTGATCCAAATTAAACACCTTCTTTCATTTTTTTTCGATTTTTTTCCTTATTATTGTACTTTTTATATCAGTAACAGTAAATTAAATTAAGGATAAAGCAACAATATAAGAAAATCTCTAACATAAAGTAAAAACAAGAGAAGGAGTTCGCACAAAAACCTTATACCAACACCAAATATAAAAACCAAAAAAACTAAGCAACAGGAGTCCACAAGTGGAACAACTTTACTTATATTACTTTGTAAGGCATTTATTGTCGTATTCTTTTTCCTTCCTTCTTACCCGTACAGTTATTGGCCCAGTTATTGAACTATTGGGTGTTGGAGAGCCTCATGATACGTCACTAAGCAGTCTTCACACCAAGGGGTAGTTTGCATCCATCTAATGTGGGCTCAATTTTGTTTGTTCTCATCTACACATCATAAATCACATAGATAAATGAAGTATGAAAATGATGGGTAAAATCGCTCCTGACTAGAAAGCCCAACACCACCACAACAACAACAACAAGAAAAAAGAAAAAAAGAAAAAAAGAAAAAAGAAGAACAATAAGAAGAAAAGAAAAGAAAATGATGGAAAAATGACGTCATTTTCCTATAAAAATTCACACCTTTCTCAGTGCCGGTGTGGTGTCAAATCCCATCAATTTCTTATAAGTCATGTGTACTCTAAATTTTAATCTAAATCATTTATGGACCCATTAAACTCCAAAATATTTTATTTTTTGTCTTAAAACATTTTATAGAATTTGGGATAAGTGAAGATTTTACATTATAATTCAAACTGAGCAATGAGTAAAATTCAACATATGCAAAATTTACATACATAGAACCCATTTTATTATTCCATGCTTAAAAGGGAAACAAGTCCTAGGGGTTAAGTACGTACTCAATTCTCTTTTACAAGGGATTAGAGGTATCTTGAAAGATCAACTTGAGGAGTGAATCACTAGGGTCTAACTTCAGGCTTCCTATCATTTAATCTAAGCCCAGTTCAAATGGGCCCAGGTTTTACAGATGAACCAACCTGTATACTTAAACCTAAGGCCTGGACCGGCCCATGAGCACCCCGTGAGCACATGGGCTTTCCGTTATCTTATGATCCATTATGAAATATTCGATATGGCTTTTACTCTCTTTTTTTCTGAATTGCATGTGTATTATGAGTAAAACAGATGTTCATTTATTAATCTAATTATGTTTTCATAGATCATAACTGTTGAAAGCAAGCGAAAAAATTTAAGAACTACAACATGCTTGGGGGATTGGAAGAAGGTTCTGATCCCTAGTTTTATAAAATCTTGGGTGGGCACCCAAGGGAAGAAAGAGAGGAGGAAGAAGCAACACCATAGTGGGTCTGCTGCAGTGAAGATGAATGCAATTTTCAAACGTTTAGATGTAAGATCAAGCGAAGACTCGTCATTTTTTACATCACATGAACGTTTTGTACTTCAACACTGTTATCTATATTATTTGTATCCCTAATTCAAGTTGTTTTCAGGTGCAAAAGAAGTGGGTTTCCATAACTCAACTTTTCTCTACACTTAAAAAGAGAAGGTGATGATTTATTAGCTATTCTTGGACCATTGGCATCGTTCAGGGTCGAGTATTTTACAAGGCATGATGATGCACATGTAATTTTTTGTTTTGTTTAATAGACCACCTCACAAGAATGTTTTAAGGAAAGCTGTATTGCTTGGTTGAAAAGATCTCTTCATATCTTTCTTACTATTATAAGTTGCAATCTATTGTTTGATTGATTAAGAAAAGAAGGTAATGCTCCTTTTATCAATAGGCACAGGAGGAGGAGGAGAGAGAACATTAATTACATTAAAAAGGGAATTAGAAGGTTAACATGATGTAAACTTCTACCTAAAAAATTCATATAAACATAAGCTTCACTTAAGTGTCATCTAAACATTGAGTTCTATGTAACCTTAATTTGTAGATGAACCCTGAACTGGATGGAACTTAATGCAGAACCTGGTGTCAACCACCAGTTTTGGTTACTTTGTACAAAAAGATTAGGAGAGAGCCATGTGAAAGGCTAAAGGCATGATTGTGTAGCATCTGCACGAGTGGCCTCTCCATTTTGAACGGAAAGCTCTGCCGTTCACCATCCACTCCATCCCACCCCTACACATACAACACAACCATCAAAATGCTTTTCCTCAGATTTGTGAAAATCAAGGCCAAAATTGTGCTTTTCCTTGCAGAAAACTGTCTGCACTAGACGAAGGAAGAGGAAGTCTGAAGAAGAATGGACCTCCCTTCTTTTCCTCATCCACTGAAAACACATTGCACTTTCAGTTTTTATAAATTCTTTAAGAAATTTCATGCATCTGGTGACAATTTCAGTTTCTTTTTTGTTCCATCAAATTCATCCACCAATATGAACAATCTGTTTTTCCATGTACTGTGACAAAAATGAGGCAGACAACATCCACAATAAGCATCTTTATGAAATTCCGTGCATCCGGTGACAATTTCAGTTACTTTTTTGTTCCATCAAGTTCACCCACTAATGAGAACAATCTGTTTTTGCATGTATTGTGACAAAAATGAGGCAGACAACATCCACAATAAGCATCTCTATATTTCAAACATATAATCATGGTTGCACAACTCCTGCAAGAAACTAAAATGCATAGGACCAGGCTTTAAGACATAGACACACTAACATGAACCAGATAATAGAGGGTGCTGCACGGACTCTTACGTGGCCATGGATTTTGATGTGGCAAATCTGATGCCCCAATG
Source organism: Camphora micrantha (assembly GCA_003546025.1). Classification (NCBI taxonomy): domain Eukaryota; kingdom Viridiplantae; phylum Streptophyta; class Magnoliopsida; order Laurales; family Lauraceae; genus Camphora; species Camphora micrantha. The sequence goes on along the minus strand of QPKB01000006.1, from coordinate 22,022,408 downwards.
GAGTCCCTGTGTAACAAATAAGTTCTCCAAAATCTTTGGTGCAGGAGGAGAGAGAGAGAGGCCTGCAATGAAGTTAGCATTGATCATGAAATTTCTCCCGGAATTTTTCTCCCGAAATTTCCTCATCATTATCTATGAAATATGGATCCATGCTTTTAAACATAAGAGTTTAAAAAATTCCACATTATAATCTACGAAATATGCATCTGTGGTGTTTAAACGTAAGATTATCATTTCCCGCCAGCCAACACCGCGGTGAACCAAAAAAGCCATAGGGTCAGGAATTAGAAAACCCTAGAAGAGAATTACATATTTGAGAGTCAAGTTGCCCTTCAATGTAAAGATGACACAGCTTGTAAGGAAAATTGTTCTTCTTCTTCAAGATGGCACAAACAAAGCCTGGTGGCTGCAGTGGAACCAACTAGAGTCCCATCAATAGTATGGTCTGTATCGCATGGGCCGCCTGAATCTAGGAACTTTGCTGTAAAAAGACAAAATAGAATTACTCGACATCAATTGAAGCAATGAAAATGTAAAAGAGAAGGGGAAAAAAAGTGAATGTAAAGGAAAAATGTAAATCCAAATCTAATGGTAAGGGACATCATCATCATCATCATCAACAACAACAACAATGACATTACATTATCCCATCAATTTGGTGCTGGTTAGTGAGTTCTACCATTTAACAAAATAGCAAGAGTATGCAAGGGAGAAGAGCTGGAAGTCCTTGGCATAGGACGAGTTTGCGGACTCCAACATTCCTGGTTGGGTAAAATTCACTTCGTAAAGTGAATTGAAGCGAATGATCACTTTAAGAGACAAGAAAAGAAGAAGGGTCATATCAAAAGATACAAATTTTCAAAAATCACCTCTTACAAAAAAAAAAAAAAGGTCAAAAAGTTATTCTCTCATAAGGTTGGAAAACTCATGACTCGGACTCGACTCATCCAATGTAAAAGAAATTGACTCGGATAGAGTCAATGTGGATACTCTGAAGAGTCGTGTTTATTTAAAAATAATTTTAAAAGTATCTAAAAATGAATCCATTACTTATCAAATATAAAAATATATTTATTTATATGTATTCATGATAATCAATTCAAATTAATAAGTTTATATATATATGCAGGAAAAGTACAATAATAAAGAAAATAAAAGAAAAAATATTGCATATTACATAATTTGTAAGTCCAAATATCGAATGTAAAAGATCAAATTTAAATTTCAAATTACATTTCAGTCATCATTTTTAAATTATTGACTCCAAACCTCATGCATAATTACTTATAAGTAAATTGTAGTTGTTTAAAATTAGATTTGCCGATTAAGTGGTTCGGAATGTAAACAACTTATTAGAATGAGATGACTCGGGAAAGTCAAGAGTAAACTTGGAGAGTTTTCCAACCATGTTCTCTTATCCCATTAAATGACAAAAATGACTCTTCTTTTTATCCAAAATAGACAAAAAAGATCCTTCTCATGCCAAAAAATAACAAAAAGTCAACATGGTGATTTTTGAGATTTTGTACATTTTGATACAGCCCCCTCTTCTTTTCTTGTCTCTTAAAGTGGTCATTTACTTCAATTCACTTTACAAGTGAATTACCCAAACAGGCGAAGCCTCTAATCATTAAAACTGATGGTTTCTATGACCCACTATTCAGCCGCTAATATGTGCAGCAATACTGTGGCAACTGGTCTTCGACTTTGAAGACTATTTGAGAGGCCCATTTACACATTTATTTCAAATGGTAAGTCAGAAACAGCCACAGCGGTGGCAGAAACAGAGTGGAGCATAAAACATACTGAAACCCATAGTGCTTATGCCACGGGAACAGTAACCCAATCTGGTAGGGTCATCCTCTTTCACATACTCTAAAAGTTTGCAATTTCTAAGAAGCCCCATAAAGCAGAGGGAAAAAAAAAAAAAAGAAGCAAGAAACAGCTAGTGCAAATTCTAGGTGCATTTGTTAGGCATACCATCCTCCATAGAGCATAGAGGAAGTACAAGGTTTAGGGTCCAGCCTACTTCCCTTTTAACTTTTTAGACTCCCTGCCAGCCAGTGTCACAGCCAACCAAAAACAAAATGCAGTCTTCCACTCACCCATAACCGAAAGGAGAATAGAAAGGAGGCGGCATGAATGGCCTTCGGGATCGAAAGCCAAGATATGGATTTGGACGCCTTCCACGGAACTGCTTCATTCCCGGGACGTTGGTTCGTTTAGCTGACACCTGCTTGGCAACAGATCTCACCATCATTATATACAAGGGCACAGGTAAAAATATGTTCTACTAAGTGGAAATATGAGGACCTTTAATTGACGACCATGCAACTCAGATTCATTTAACAGGATAGCATTCTGAACAGCATCAATCTCAACAAATTCCACATAAGCAAATCCCTTTGGTTGGCCAAACTTGTCTGTCAAAATGGTAACTCTGTTCACTGTTCCACAAGATTGAAAATGCTGCTGAACTTCCTCAGGAGTGCACGCATAATCCACCTACATTCCAATCCGAGTGAGAGCTTAAATGCATGCTTAAACATCTTTCTAAGTGGCATGCATATGAATTCAGAGAGAATATAATATAGATATAATAAATACCATATTTTCTATAGTTGTAATTGGTTATAATAAGTGAATGAAACATGCCAGGACATGTGCACAATCTTGTGGATATACCAAAAATGTACACGATTCTTGACCACCATGATTAATTCAAATATAAAAGGTATGTTTGCACAGTGGAAAGTACAGAGAAACGATATGAACATTCACATTCCTCCCATAAAATAAGCATAACTGCAATCAGAATAGAAGTCGAATTTGTTTGAGATGAACTGCATATACATTTTCTGAGAAGCACATAAAATGCACTCTCATTCAAAGGGAGGGAGAGAGTACATATGGTCAGCCAAAATTTACTTTCTCAACAAACAACAACTGAGAGAATGATTTTCTTTACAAAAACTGCATGATAAAATCTAGAAATGGTATGAAATATTGATCTAAATGTGCTTGCTATAGAGATGGCATGCACAGAGAAATAATATACAAGTTCTTTAAGAAAAAAAAAACAGTAACAAAGGATTTCATTAAAAAAGAGGGCAGCAAAACAAAGGATGCGCCAGATACATTTCACTGCACCCATTCTAGAAATGGTGTGTTCTCAAACAAATAGACAATGTAAATTCATCCTAACGTGCTGAAACTGAATCTAATGTGCTTTCTGAAGAAATGAATAGTTAGACTGAATTTTTATGATCACTAGGATTCTGAGGACCCCAATAAAAATACAACCAAATAATGGGGCGCTAAATGACTAAATTAAGGTGGACCCATGCTAGACACTGAAATGCTATCTCATTATAAATGTAGCGCTCTAATGTGATATTTTTTGTTGGATCCACCTCAAAGCTTGACAATGGAGGGAGGTGGGATGTGTAGGGCCACAAATTGATAGGTGGGTGAAGCTTGGCCCCATCCAACAAATGTAGCCTTGTGATCTGAGTTCCAATACAACAAATCATTCATAAAGACCAAAATTTTAAAGGGATCAGATCACAAGGCAGCAACAACTACATAGGTGATTTTTCCCCAAAATTCTCATGTGCTGACCTGACTCATGGAGAACCACCACGCCCCACGTGTTGATACGCATCCAAGTGGACTGAACAAAATCCATCACACAATTGAAAATGTTGTCCCAGAGGCCAACCGAGGAGCTGCCAATTCTTGGGGGCATGTTCAATGTGAAAGAGACAAAGCGGATAAACAATTGAGGAACATCACCACTGGTTTATTAACCATAATTTGGACCATACGACAAAAAGGGGTTGAAGAAAGACATTTTCAAGGCTCAAGGACACAGGATAGATGATCGGGGTAAAACTTACAAACCCCTTTTACATGGTCTCCACATCACATCCCCACCACCTCCATAAACTAACAGGCTTGTACGTGGCCCTACAACATTTCATCTCACCATATAATTACAACAAGCATTTTATATTGATCGTCAAAAGTAGCAACTAAAATTATCATGGGACTGTTAGTTTTCATAATGTTGTGGTGTAACATGAAAGTGGGTTGAAACAAGTAGATTTATCAAATTAGGGTGATATCAGAAACACCAAATTCATACGCGCGAAAGGAGCAAATAGAAAATAATTTATAAGAGAATTTCCAAGGCTAAATGCACCCTTCAATTATAACATTGCACTAAATACAAAGGACTAAGAACCTCACATTACCAACATAGATTGACCGTGAATCCACCTCCTCCTTTTCAGCTTGGGTTGCAGAAGGACCAGAAGATTCTATAAACATGATTCAACAAAAGAATTGAGAACAACTTAATGAAAAAGGAAAAGAAAAACTAGAGAGAAAATTGAAACAATACATTCTTTAGCAACTGAGTTTGAAGTATAGTAAAGCGTAATACATGGTGCAACTCAATATGGTATTTAGTTGCCACGCACTGAGCACGCTCATTTGGTTAAAGTAAAGAAAAACAAAATGGATATTTTAAGTTACACTGAAAAGCAGCAAATCTAGGTGATAGATGTTGGGCAGGAAAGAATGTGCATCCCTCTTTTTCTACCCTTTTTAAACCTTTATCAAGTAGTGTACTTCTCTATCCATATCTGAACTTCAAGTTGCATTTTGGATACATCCCAAAATCCACATTTACCCCAAAAATAAAGGCCTGATACAGGCAATGCAATTGGGGCAACAAGGAATCCTTCTGCCTCATTTTTGTTTCCTTTTCCCTGCCTTTCCACCCGAAATTGAGTGTGTGGATTGCTTTCAGGTGATAAAATAAGATCCCACCAACTTGCACTTTTCAAATCATCCCACCCTCTCACTTTTCAAATCATCCCACCCTCTCACTTGAAGGCTTATGGTGTTTTGTGTGTAATTATTGAGAACAAGGTGGTTCTAGGTAAATCGCGCTGTTGATTTCTCCACCAATCAACCCAATTTAACAAAACTTCAATCCCAAATGGTGAATTTACACCTAAAACTCCACACAAATCTCCTCAAACACATTCCACCAAGCTCATGGTAGATACCCCACATCCAAATTCCTCGAAAGATTCAATCTTTTCCACTCCCAGACAAATATAGATGAATTCCGAGTCACCCAACCGTTATCCAAAACTAATTCCTCATTAAGATTGAATTTCCAACGCAAAACTCTACAAATAACCCAAATTTCTTTTAGAAAACCCTACCTTGCACAGCACCCATTTCCTTTTCGACTTTGGCCTGCATCTCTCGAAGGGCTCCTGCTTCTTCTTCGATCTCCTTCAGCCTCTTCTTCATATCCTCAAGATTCTAAACAGATCATGCAACAAACAAAATAAGGAATGATTTTTAGGGATTCAGATCTCAGAAGGAAAAAAAAAAAAAAAAATAAACCAAAAAAGGAAAATTAGGGTTAGGGTTTGAGGAAGAGAAAACGGACCTCGTTGGAATTGGGATCTTCATCTGCACCTGTCATGTCGACATCTGCCTCCATCTCGCCTTCATCAGGAATATCTCCGCCGTACGATTCATGCTCGTCGTGATCCTCGCCGTCCATCTGCTTTCTATCCTTTGGATTCTCCTTCTTTCTACTCTTTTCGACGGAGAGTGGAGGGAAGGAACAAAAAGAGGGAGTTTTTCTGTTTTAGCTCTCACAGCTCGATCGAGTAGAGGGGGAAAGGGTGGTTCTGTCGCCGTCACCGTAATAAGTTGCAGGTTTGCTCAAATCATGTGGTGGGACCCAGCAGTGATAGAATGTGTGATATTTTAATAGGGTTGGTGAATGGGTCAAGTTGAGATGGGCTTTGTGGTTAGGGCTTGGTGCATTTTGTAGGGCCATTAAAAATCAAAATCACTAGGGGTGCTTTGTTTTGCTTTCATTTGTTAATGTAAATGATGGGTAAATGATATCCAGCTAATGTCTTGGTGCGGAAATGAGTTGTAAAAATGGTATGTAAATAAGGTCATTTGCGTATAAAATTTTTTACACTATGAAAAAGATATCAGAAAAGTCTGTTGCATGGTGATCACATTTTTTTTTGTCGGCTCACATTAACCATCTTTAATTTTTGAGAAGTAGTACACATATTTGTAACACAACATTCACCTGTGCACCACGCATTGGAACCGTCTCAAATGCGGGATCCACCTTTAAATCTACATGATGTGCAATCACAATGCATGTTGTGTAGATGAACATTTTCTCATCTTTGTAATCCAAACCATTCATTTGTTTAATGAACTAATAACAAGCTCCGAGATCTTGAATATGATTGTCTTAGAATGCCGCGATCTTATTGTGTGAGATACTAAGTGGGGTGCACTATATCATCAAATCCTGTTGGACCATCAAACCCTCCTCCTACACCAAACATATGGGGTTTACGCTGATCCCAATGGATTAGACCTTTGGATCAAGTGTGATTTTTTTTTTTTAATTTAAAATCCTTTTTTTTAAGCCACAAGTCAAGGGATTAGGATCATTCGATTGATTTAGAATTTCTTATCCAGAGTGGTCCAACTTGGATCTTTTGATCCCCTTTCTTCTATGGCCTGTGGGACCCACGGTTGTCTCGTAACGGAGTGCCTCACATGAGAGCATTCCTCTTGATTTAATATCATGCTAGCATAATAACTCATGCTCAACGCAGGTATGGCCAACATTGCAACTTAAATATTTTAGCATTAAAAAATATCCATAAGTTTTAAAAAGAAAGCAAAAGAAGAAAAGGTTGTGAGAATTCCTATTTATTTAATCTAATAGCTAATAGCGTAGAAATGGGAAAGAAAGGGAATAGTAGCGTTTGGATATAAAAGAAGGTATTGTAAGAACTTTGAAAATTAGGGAATAGACGTGAGTGATTTCGATAAAGAGATAAAGTAGTTGGTTTGCATGAGATAACTAAGGAGAAGAGTGAGAAGATTTGAAAAAAGAATAGCTTACTTTCAAAATCATAACTGATAATAAAAAACAAAGCCAAAACTCTTGGCTATGTAGTATAATTGTAATCAGGACTTAAACGATGGTCAGGCTTAAATTAGAAAAGAAAAACATAATTTTTTTATGCCTTTTGTTGTGTTTATATGCATATTGTGCTTATAAAGCCTCCTTTTGTTGTGTTTCTATGCATATCAAAACCAACCCCCCCCCCCCCCCCCCCCAAAAAAAAAAAAAAAAAAAAAAAAACACATACACCAAATAAAATAAAATAAATATAAAAAAATTACACTGCCTTTGATACCTTTTCCCATGAAAAATGTTTCCAACAAACCATAAAAAAAAAAAAAAAAAAAAGAAAACCTTTTTTTTGGGGAAAAAAAGATATGTTTTTTTTTTTTTTTTTTAAGTTGGCTGCACCAAACACTACTGGAGAAGGTGCCCGATTTCTACCCATTTTCGCTGAAATGCCCGTTGCACAAACACACTCTTAATGATGCAGGAAGGACTTGGATGCGGAAGGGATAACACAGGTTTTATCTTCAGCTGCGCTACACAAACACCCCCTTAATGCCTCACTTGAACCTTATTTTTGCAAGGAGACAATCTGATGCATTCTTCAACACATTTGGTGCAGCGTGGAAAAGCTTTCGAAAAAAGAGCTTTTAACCCCGTGTTTTCCACGAGAGAGGATCCAGAATTCCTACATGGAGTGGCTATAAAAAAAAACCCTTCATGGAGGAGTAGGGATGCAGGTACGCACCCTAAAGCTATTTAATACTTGGCCTAATTTATGGAAGGAATCTTACTCATCTTCAAAACCATTATATTCGTAGCAAATTTGTGTTGGGAACCCAGCGATGGGGCTGCGATCCTGAGAGAAAAAAAAAAAATGTAGCTTAAACTCAAACCAATTAGACAGTCTTTTCAACCTAGATAGAGTAACTTGATCTTTAGAAGTCGATCAACAAGCCAAACTCATGCCAGTTTGGCCTGGATCTCATCCATTCTTACCTCAAAGACTACCTTATCAGCACAACAAAATTGCTGATGTTTATGTCAGCGTCTAGTATAAGAAGGCTTATTGTATCCCACATTGGAACTGGGAGAGAGATGGAAAGAAAGCATATTGTATAAGATGGCAACTGAGCAGAATAAAAACTCATACCTTTCTCGGCCTTTTGGCTAAGATCAAGTGTAGTATCTGTTCTTATCAGTTTAATATCTGATACGTGGCCCAATGGGCCACATGATATTAAATTAATTTTTTTTGGGGGAGGGCCCACCATAGTAGCTTGCTACTGGGGTCCTCAAGCGTCGCCCATCCGTTGCACTACTGCATGGGCCTGGCGCACCTCTATCAAGTCTATGTACAATGTTTTATTATCCTACAAAGTAGAGGGCGTTCATTGGTTGAGGGCCAACCTAAATCCTGACTTACTAGGCAGAGTCTGGATTGGGCAATTGGGTGGAGGTTTTGATTTATAAACGGGCATGTCTGGGTCCAAAACCTTTTTTAGATTCCGATTGATAAACGGGTCCCGTTCTTGGTACTTGGTCCATATAGGTCCTGACCCGAGATCCGACATATGAGTCCTACTCTTTGATGCATTGTTATAAGTTGATTGATATGCCTATTTTAAGGGGAAAAAAAATGAAGAATAAAGAAAAAATAAAATTGATTTTGGAACTAGATTCGAGTCCTTTAGGTGGACCTGGTTCCGGAACCGGATCTGGGTTTTCTTATTGAAACCGGGTCCAGAACCAACAAAACAAAAACTGGATCCGAACCGAAACCGTTATTCAAAAACGGGTCCAGGTCCAGGTTCACTATGGTTCCAATCTGAAACCCTCCCGTTTGCAACCCTACTGAGTCTTGGTACAACATGTCCATCTAAATAGTCAGTGTCCATAAGGCAGCAAATCCTACTCGAATCTATACATTTTCTGTTTACTAGCAGTATTTCATGATGAGGAACACCGACTCTAGTCCCAGCCTAAGATAATTCTTTGATCCAGCCATATAAAACCATCACTGGGGCCAAATCTCACGTTGATAAAAGTAGGGTGCACCTTCAGGTTTATCACGTTTAAAGAACAATGTTAACATGTGATTTCGTTCTCTTCACTTTTGTTGTATTCAGATTATGCTATCCACATGATGAATCTGATAGTAGGCCCAGCTTAAATTAGATTAAAATCCAACCCATTGCCAGTATACATAACATTGACCAGTTTTGAGTTAAGAGGCGGGCCCCACTGATGGATTTACAGGGCAGAAGATCCTGATTCCATGTTAAGATGCAGTAATTGTGGGGCAAGGATTCTAATGAGAATGTATATGCACTGGTTGTGCTACAAGGCATTTTTCTGTTGTCCAGAGGCTTGTTTCTGTAGGGACATTACAAATGACATGGTCCATGATGGCTGTTTCACTCATATGGAAAAAGAACTCCTAGGAAGCTAAAATAAATTTGTTCCTTTGGACACCAGATATCAATCCCTTGTTCCCTTGTCTTATTTTATTACTTTTAATAAAAGACAATCTGAAGAATCTCTTTGTTTTCAGTCTTCTGTAACTGTACTTCTAACACAAACAAGGCCAAGAATTTCCATGTAATCTGTGGAGCCAAAAACTAGAAATCAGAAACCCATATCCTCAATATGTCTATACATCCTCATGGAACTCTCATCTCCACACACAAGAGGAACTCATTCCTTGAAAACAAGAAAACTTCTAAATCCTATGATTGTAGAACAAAATGGTTGCTGGTTCATTGAGCAATGAGGTACTGTCCCCTGTTTCGCCATCAAGATTGTGGATGGCATTGGTGACGGACTCACACAACCTCATGCCCAAGCTGATGCCCGACATCATATCGAGCGTTGTCACTCTCCAAGGTGATGGCGGGGTCGGCACCATAAGGCAATCCAACTTCACCAGCGGTAGCATATCATCACACTACTCAGATTTTTCTTTTTTTCTTTTTTTTTTAAATTTTTTTTAAAATTGGTTTGGAGTCTGTATTTAGTTTAATTTTTTGTTTGTATGTATTACTTCTCTTAAACATGCAGTGATCAAGGACTTTAGCTATTGGAAGGACCGCATTGACACAATCGATGAAGAGAAGCACGTATTCAAATACACTGTGATAGAGGGGAGGCCTTTTAGGGAAGAAAGTGAAGTCTACTTCATTTGAGCTCAAATTTGAATCTGGCGCCAATGGGGGTAGTTTATGCAAGTTGAATTCTGAGTATGAGATCATTGAAGAGAGCCTGCCCACAGAAGCTGAAACCAAAGAAATGATTGGAACTATGTTGGCAATGTTTAAAGCAATTGAAGGATACCTTGTTGCGAATCATGATGTGTATGTGTAGAGTGTGTAGCTTTTAACTTGGGTTGTTGCATGAGGAAATTGAAGCTTTGTCATTAGATAAACGAATGATCAGTATAGGATAATAAGCTATTAATAAATTCCTCTTATGCATGTATTGTTGTATCAGTATCAGGAAATTGAAGCTCTGTCATTAGATAAATGAATGATCAGTATAGGATAATAAGCTATTAATAAATTCCTCTTATGCATGTATTGTTGTATCAGTATCATGAATGTCACATGTCCCTATAATGGGTTTCTTTGTTAGACTTGTCTCATTACTCCTGTAATTTCCAATTCCTTGCTATAGGTTGGTGTTTAACACAGAATTTAATAGTTTTTGTGTTAAACACCTGTTGTATGATGTGTCCTCTGTTATAGAAAGATATGTCTGAACTCAAACTCAAGAGGTGATCCAGGGTATCTCATTGATGGCTCTTAATGGAAAATAAATCCAGGGGATCAAATGTAAGAGACGGTAAAATAAGAGAGGTGGTGATTTGTCATGGGGGAAACTTCTCAGGTGTCTTGTCATCTTGATGAGTTCTAATTACTTTGGACACATTTGTTTGCAGTGTTGAATTCATAGAATCATGGTGAATTAAGATATGACAATAAAATGATAAAGAGGTGCAGAGTGATGGATAAGATGGAGATGTAATGGGACCCTCACTTCCCTACGATTTGAGTTTCTAGGCTGATGACCGAGTATTCAATTCCTACAAAAGGGGAGACTATTTTATTGTCATCTGTAGATCTTCACCTTTATTTCTTCAATTAGCCCTTCTGATATGAATGCATTTGGTTATAATTCCTTTGAGTTCAATACCGAGCAAAGAAAAGGGCCCTTTGTGTTCATCATATTTTGGATGTGCTTTAGCTAGATAATAGTGCATTTCACTTTTTAACTTCTTCATAGGAGTTGTTAAAGCTTGGGTTTCACCTCCTTCAAAGGACTTTCAAATAAAAGAGAGCTAAGGTATAAAAAAGGAAGAACAGCTAGAAAGTATGGAAGAAACAAAAGTAAGACATACCACAATCCATTAGGCAAATAATTGTTGGAGATTTTTGAAAATCGTAGCAAATTTTTAGAAAGTTTTAAACTCATGTTCAGATTGTATTTTCTAGATTCAATCCATGAAAAAATATTATGTTAAATTCGTCAATTTCTATCTGCAACTTTGAAGGAAAAATATTCTCCTCCCATTAGTACACCAGTAAAGTGGGTTTCCAAACAAGATGAGAGTGTTGCAAAATGAGTGGCGATTTTCTCTCCCAACTTTGATATGAAAAACTAAGTGTGTGAAAACATTTCATGGATTAAATCCAGAAAATATATGTTGGAAATTTATTAAAAAATCTCTAACAATAACAAAGTGAGAGAATCTAATTTTCCAATGCAGTCCCATGAGGCATGCATACACACAATCAGTGTATTTATAAATACAGTTGTTGCATTGCTCACACATGTGCGACGAAATCCCCACTGTTGTCCACTTCTTCAGAGTCTCCTTCAGTTTCAGCATCAGCAGACTGCTGCCCACCAGCCTTGGCACCTTGCGCTGGTGTCCGTGCTTCTTGTATAATCCACATTATTTCTTCTACACTCTGAATTGGTTCATCACTGCCAACACTCTTATAGTTTTTTTTCTCTACTTCCACTAGCTCTCTAGGCAAGTTCTTGAGGAACCAGGGGTGGGTTTTTATCTCGGGGATCGTGATCCTCTTCAAAGAGAATTAAAGACAATGAATTACGTCAGTTGTTGTAGAGATGTTAGGAAATGTGCCTGAATTTTGAATAGGTTTGAATTTATTAAGTATCTTTATCTTCCATCATATATATTGGGATGTTTTCTTACAATGAAGATACGGTAATTCAATGAAATGTAGCATTAGAATTTCTGTAAGTAGAACATGGAGTAGAAAGACTATGAACAGTTGATGTTGAGGAGCTTACCTTTGATGGATTGGCAACAAAAATTCGAGAAAGGAGGTGCCTGCAGTCTGCAGATACTCTTACATATTCTGGTATGGAGTATTGAACGCTCATTATTCTCTGTTATGCATAAAGGTAACAACGAATCAGTTCCATAATCATATGCAACAAAGGCCGTAAATGGTGTAAGCAACTTGGACCAGCCCAGCTGTGACCAATTTCTACCAGATTGAGCACTGCCCTGGCTCTACTGTGTTGGGCTCTGGGTGACCATAGTCTGACCTATTGACACCAGATATTGATGCTCGTTTGAGGTTGTGCAAAGGGAACTCACTCCAATTGTCTTCCGAAAATTTCTAGGATCTTCAGGATCTTCAAATGGATATGCTCCCACTAACATCACATAGAGCGTCACACCGCCAGACCAAACATCTGCTATCTGAAGATTGCAGGAAGAAATATTAACAATTCAAATTAGGAAGCAACTCCACATTCAAGCGTAATTATACTCGTGCCAATGCATGCAGGGGTGGACCCAGAAAATGGAGCGGGGTGCCAAATAAAAAATATTAAAAGAAAATTTTAACAATTTAGGGTCAAAATAAAAATTTACAAAAAATTTAGTGGTAAAAAATAAAATTTTGAAAACTTAAGGGGGGCCATGGCCCCCCTAGGCCTACATGTAGGTCCGCCCCTGAATGCATGATGTTATGGTAATAAGATGGAAGATGACCATTACACGGTGCCAAACCCGCCCTGGGTTTTTTATTTGGAATATATCCCATTGCGGTAGGCCTGTTGAGCTGCAGCTTAAGTTCTCACCAAAGGTGTTTGCAAGTAGTTGGTTATTGATTTTGATTTTTGACAGATAAAACAAAGGTATCCATGCAACTAAATTTAGAGCAGAACTCAGAGGCCTAGGAGATTTAGGAGACCTCTCTAGATCTAGCCTTGACAAGAGGGCTTACTACCTTCATTGAGTTCAAACTTCAAATAGACCATGTTTCTATAATTAATTGGAAGAGATCAGCAGACCATATTTACCAGAACAAGTAAGAGAGGAAGAGTATTACCTTTCCATCATACTCCTTTCGTGATAGGACCTCTGGAGCAATGTATGCTGGCGTTCCTACTGTTGACTTGGGTTGTGAGTGCAGCAACCCAGACTGTAATCAGATCAAAGAAACCACTAAAAACGTAGTTACCTGTGCATAAATGGTATACATCTATGTATGGTGAAGCCATCCATTATATGTGCCCCTCCATCAATGTCCCCTCACCCCATGCCAAACATTTGGCCAGTCCAATCATCAGGAGGGCCAATCATGTATGTACAAATGGAGTCTTCAATGGTCTATTTTCCATGTACAGAACATCCCCCCGCTAAAGAGCTAACCTGCCTGATTTTCAGGCCAGGTTAACCAGATGATTTGTCCACTGCTTCATGGCTTGGTAATGGTACATTTCATATTTTTTCTGGACACTGTGGACCTAAACAGTCTCTTCAAATGTGTATTACCTTGGAGTAGCCAAAGTCACAAATTTTGAGGAGTGGCGTTGGCCTTCCATCCAATAGTGTATTTTCCAATTTAAGGTCCCTGTGACATATCTCCTGCAAGAATAGCAGAAAGATGACATTGAAACTATTCAATTCTACATTGATAACACAGAAAATAGCATCAGCACAGGACCTACCATAGAATGACAGTAGCTGACTCCAGATATTAGCTGCTGGAAGAAAAATCTTGCCTGTTGCATATGCAAATGTTGCCAAACAAATAGAAACTAACTTTAACAGAAACAGAGGACTTATATATGCTCAAAGAACAGAGAAAAAAGCCTGGAAAGGGGTTGATCATATTCTTAAATGTAGGTACAAGTTGAAAGACCTCATCCTCACTAAATCGTCCAGCACTGCAAATCCTCTCAAATAGCTCACCACCAGCAGCATATTCCATTACGATGGCTAGATGTGTTGGTGTTAGCAAAACCTGCATGGGATTATCAACTATCACCCTCTTATACAATTCATAATCCAGCAGCAATTCACTGGGATGTAATTCAGTAGAAGAGCAAGTAGTTGAAGAATGCATTAATGTTCAGAAATCTAATTAAAATACAAATCCTACATATGCTCGGATCTTGAAATTATGGTTCCTTTTATTAAAGAAAGCTTCATTTCCCTTTTATCATCAAATAAGTGGATGGTTTTTTCGTAGTAGCCATTTAGAAGTTTACTTTTCATACTTCAAAAAATAAAAATAAAGAAAACTTAATAAAATAATCAGTTTCAGCTTCTGAAAGCTGGTGCATTGCAATCATTAGAAGCTAGGCCATTAGTGACTTGATCTGACAGTGAGTAGCCTCCTGCAAAGCATCACTGTTTGGCACCCTCATCTGACATAGATGTGGCAAGCAAGCACACCAATTCAGGGATCCAAATCGTAATTCCATTGATGAATATAACCTGAAAATCACTCTGACCAGAAAGAATAGAAAATTCAACTGGATGTGTAAATGGGGTAATCAGCACAATTCAGTGGTCCAAATACAATAGGTTATATCAGAAGGCTAGGATTGTTCAAAAAACTTGATTCGCGGGATATATACCATCACAGTGTCAAGCAACCCCTCCCACACAACAAGCCCACAGTTTCAAGTTTATAGGCTAATTTGTTCTGGCATCAAGGAGAGATTTTATTACCATTCATAATATATATATATATATATAAATCTACATCTTATTTGACACAGTCCTAACTTTAAATAAGATCAAAAGAAGAGGCTTGGATACTAAAAAGAGTTCAAATCAACCCACTTCTCTAATACTGTTGTACAGATAAAAGAAACCAACATATTCCAATTCCAAGTGAATTACATCTCAATCTTTACCATGCTTTTCTTCCACTAGAATTTACTCGCATAAATTGAAAAATGAAGTTCAAAACTGATCCAAAGCAGGATAGAATGTTGACAAAATATATCAATATTACATACCTCCTTGAACCGCACAATGTTCGGATGCCTGAGTGACCTGTGATTAATGATTTCTCTTTGCACTTTCTCATCAATCTGCTCAAAACAACCAAATCCCACTTCATTCCAAATCCATCAAGTGTATCCAAAATCCACATAAAGACCCCAATAATAAAATAACAATCTCAATACCACCGACAGGTTTAAGTGAGCATAGGAACTGGCAACAAGTTCTTTTTCATGTAAGAGCAAGGTAAGGGCATCTAATTGAGACCAAAATCCAAAACCAGATCCAAATAGTAGCTCTCAAACCAGATTCAAACAAAACCCACTAGCTCAACCCCAATTGCATGATGAATTTCATGAAATGGAGAAAGGTAAACAATGCAAGACCATATAAACCAAAAAAAATCACAAAGCCATCATACCACAAGCCAAACTACATCCAGACTCAAAACAAAATGCAAAGCAAAACCACTCTCAACCAACTAAAAAAGAAAAAAAAAAGATGGAAAAAAGGTAACCCAACAACAGTAACAAAGACAACAGAATTCAGACAATTCAAACAAAACCCACCAGCCCAACCCAAGTCCCCAACTTTATGAACCAAAAAAGTACAAACTCCTACCACAACCCAAAATCTATCCAAATTCAAACAGAATGCCAAGAAAACCAATTTCAATCAACAAAACAAGCAAAAAAGAAAGAAACCCAACAACAACAACAACAACAGAAGAAGCAAACAGAATACACCCAAAACACAAGGCATTGATCCCATCACCTTAGTTCCCCTTTCTATGTATTTGATAGCAAACAGCTCCATAGTCTTCTTATCCCTTACCAGCCTTGCCACTCCAAAGTTCCCCGAACCGAGCTCTTTCAACGGCTCATATCTCTCCTCCATTTCCCAAACCACTAATCAATACAAACCCAGAAAACTCAAATACCCAGAGATCGAATTGGAGTTTTAGAACTTGAGAGAGAGAGACTAAGAGAGAGAGAGAGAGTAGATTTAACTGAAAAGTCTTATACAGGCAATATGACCAGTCTATGCAGTTTAATTTGAAAGATCTCTTTTCTTTATTTTATGTCTGTTTTTGGAATTTTAGCGTACACGTATAACGTATTGCATAATAGAGAAGGGAAATTTATAAATAAACCCCTTTATTTTTGGCATTATGCCCCTCTGAGTTTTTCAGAATAACAAATGCTCTCCTCAACCTTTCTCACCACCTTAACTTTAAAAAATATATATATATATATATATTTAAATTAGCTAAGATCCATCTTCACTATAATTAAGTTTTTTTTTTTTTTTTTGGTAAAGCACTATGATTAATTTATTTATCAAAGAAACGGCATTTATAAAATTGAATATAGGATTTAAAATCCAATTTAATTTGGCTTTTCTCTCTCCTTTATGTGTTTTTATTATGTTTATTGTCATTCCCTTACTTCAATGATGACACGATGATTGAAGAGACTTTATAGACAGTATGGTAAAATTTATGTGGATGTTAATTGAATTTAAGCAAAGATAGACTCAAGATATATATATGTGAGTGTATCATAATGGCAGTGTATCAATGTTAAAAGGAATAAAAAATGGTAAGTGTTTTTACTTAGACATAATTTTTACTTTAAAATTTCTACTATTGAACCAATTGATTTAAACCATGATTAAACTACATCACACAAAACCTGAAGTTTTAGTGAAGACCACCCTAACCATGGTTAATTAACTGTATTAGAGAATGTCAAAAGAGAATTGAGGAGTGCTTTTGCTATTGTGACAAACTTAAGATCGTAATTACAAAATTTTAAAAAACTACAGGGGTCTCTGAGTAAAGTTCCTCTTATGATTAGCGTCCAAGTGTCGTCCAGGAAGCCGACAAAACCAGCAACTAAATTCTGACACGCGTCTGACTTTTGAAAGCGCACGCGGAGATTCAAAGGCTTTCGACTCAAGGGACGAACGGCGGACGATCTGTCGTCGTCGTGGTAGAGGTGGGAATGCTATCGTGAGCCATGTGCGCCGCCACCACTTCGGTTGGTAGGAGGGGCATGCCACGTAATACTGCTTATCTTTATGTAACCAATCGCAGCCGTTGGTGGCTGCGCACGTTAGTTTGGCTGCACTGTTTTTAGACGTAAGAAAGATTCGTCGGATGGAGACTTGGAATGTCATTCGTCAAGAAGAAAAGTTCGTTTGTAGGTGTGAGTAGGGTTGCAATACCCAAGTCTCTCGTACGGGAGATGTTTTTACGAGAGATGCTTTTATATTATTATGGAAAATAAATTGAAAGCCCTTATATTCATATTCAATGTCAATAAGTTAAATGTGAGGGCCCTCACCCCTATCTATTATAGTAATGTGAGATATGCTCTCACAAAAACATCTCCTCATTAATATTGCAAATTTGTATCTCAAAATAAACTTTTTTTGACATTTTCATGTATAATATTGGAGGTAGTAGATTTGATGCACTGAAATAAGTTGAACAATATGCTTATTTTAAAAAAAAATGAGAATAAAGAGAAATTATAATTGATTTTGGAACTAGATTCTAGTTCTCTAGGTGGATCCGGTTCCGGAATCGAATCCGGATTTTCCCATCAGAAACGGATCTGGAACCAACAAAACAGGTTTCTAGTAAAAAACTGGTTCTGGAACCGAAACCGTTATTAAAAAACGGGTCCGGATCCACTCTGGTTCCGATTCGGAATCTTTCCATTTGCAACCCTAATTGTGAGGGCATGTTTGGTTTCAAGCATTTGAGCTTATGGTTTTCCATGCTTTCTTTTAGTGGAATTCCAAAATATTTAGGATATTTTGAAATTTAGAATTTTGACTAAAAGTGATTTTTTACATGGCTGCTCGAATAATTCTCAGCGTTCGAACCTAATAAAAATGGTAATTCAGGACTCTCATGGATAATATTTATATTAAGAAATTTTTTGAAAAAAGGAGAATTTTATTAGAAATGCTCTCAATCAAACAAGTCATTAGTCTTTAACAAGTTGGGAGTACCCAAAGATGGATGATCCCCAACACCTTGTGAGATGTGCAGTTGATAGTTCTCATCACGAGGAATGACACCTTCGATCGGGGGTTTATGTGTCGTTTATCATTTCACTCTTGAATATGAGAATGGGATTAACATGTTTTGATTTTACATGTATAAAATTTACATACTTAAAGTTCAATGCCATTAAGTTTGCTAGCAAAATTTGTACCTGAGTAAACACTGCGCAATTTATTACTTATGTTAAATCTTGATATAACTTAAACTATGTGATTTAAGATATGAAACTAAGAGCCTATTAATAACCAAAAACACCAAAAGCTCGAGTGCCTCTCTCACGTGTTGGGCTTTGCACGTAGATAGAAACACTCCAAATGACCAACGCCAATAAAAACATGTACGGAGAATTCGAACACACGGCTTCCGGCCCTTGGCCCTAATACCATCTCAACAAATAAAAATACCAAAAGCTTGAACTGCTAAGTAAACAACTGAACATTGCATATCAAAGGGTCTTGATAAAAGGTGCCGAGGTAGATGTAACTCTCACTTTCCGAGGATTCAAATTACTTTGATGATGGCTGGGCATTCATTTTGTACCTCCGGTTGATCCATTTTCCATTAAAGTGTAGTTAATTTGATGATCATTTTTGAAAAATCTCATTTGTTTTTGAAGCTCAAATATAATATTTTTTATAGCGATAGTGTTTTTACATATTAAAACCTTAGATAGTAAATAACAATTTTGGATATTGACAAAAAAAAAAAAAAAAAAAGGGTGAAGTGCAAAGGACTGTAGATAATTCTCAGCATTGAGTGTTTCTAATTTGCAGGTTGTCACTTTCTTCTTGTCAATGTTCCTGTATCACTAATGGTAGGATGAGCAAATCATATATTTATAAATTACATGGATACAACAATTATTTTTTCTCCTTTAATTGACAAGTGTGGCCAAATTTTAGATATAATAATTCAAGCCATTACATAATTAGCCCGTGTCCTACTTAAATTTGAATTTCAAATTTGATACTAGATCATGTAAATTTTGTTCACAATCTAACAGAATCTTAGCCCATTGGAAAAATGAATCATAAACCAAAATTGTGTTGATAATTTAATTTTATGATCCATAAAATTCAAGCTATCATTTGGATTGTTGCGACTCTAATCACGAATTATATGGTGAAATAGTGATCTAGGTAACTCTAATTGATAACCACTAGGGAGTTGGGTGAGTGGGTTTCCTAACCACGTCGTGTGCTCGAGTCTTGCCCTATACTTACCAGGCACATATGTGTGTAGATTACGTGCGTTTGCCTAGAAGAATAGTTTTGTTGGGTTAAATACCACGGGGAAGCCCTTCTCATAAAAAAAAAAAAAAAAGGTTAACCCTAATTGAAGTGGTTAAATCTGTTATCTAGAATTACCACTTATGAATTGTATGTGGTCTACTCATAGGAGCCCGCCATGGGCGGACCTACATATATGCATTTGGGTGCAGCTTCCCCCATTGGACTTAAATCTGCTTTCAAAATCCATATGAAAAAGTTTGAATCCATTTGCAAAAATTCACAAGAAAATCTTGGATCCGTCCCTAAAATCTTCACACGAAAATTCTAAATTTACCCCCAAAATTCAACTATCTATTTGGCCTGCCCCCTTCAAATGAAAACCCTATTTCACCACTATTTACCACCATACTATTTGTATAGTAGAGGAGGCAAGACAAATGTTTTTATTTTAATTGTGGAAGACTCGCATCGCCGCAGAATAATAAGAAATAAATAGATATATAGTCATGTCCATGTCCAACCATAATGAAGTATGGCTAAGCTTGATTTTTTTGGAGGAATGTAACATCAAAAATCCACCTCAACAAAACACACATAAGCATCAGTCAATTTCAATCTAATGACTAATTAAGTAGTGATAAGCGACAGCTTATCCTATCCACCCCCAATAGATGATGTGCGCATGTCACCAAAACCATAATCATTTGAAAATTATCCTTTTAAGGAAAATAAGAGGACATTCTTTAGATATTTGGGTTTCTTGGGATGTTTTTGAGAACTTTCATAGAATAAACTAACTTTAGAAGTGATTAAGATAATAAATAAGTACAAAACATGTACAAATTATTAATATTTTCTTCTTTTTTAATTTCTTTTGTAATTGTCAAGTATTTCTGTCAATATTTTAAGTTTTGCCAATGGTTAAAATATCATGACACTTTTGATTTTTTAAAGCAGAGAAATACAATGAAGATGCAACACTATGAGAAAAACGGAGCCTTTTAGGAGACCATTGGACCCACCAAGATGTAAGAGGAAGGTGTGGATTGGCCATCTATGAAATATGCGTGCATGCTTTACTATATTCTTAACCATCAAAATTATAACTTTGAAATTAATGTAGAAATTAAAAAAAAAAAGGTTAAAAAGCTAATTTTATTTGATTTTTTTTCTTTTTGTGGATTGATAATTTAAAATGACCTCTTGTAGTTTGGGCCGCCGACATGCCACAAATTTAATGGCATTGTAAGTTACATGAGTTTCCATATTTTCAAAGATCATCAGCTGGAAGCTTCAA
This sequence comes from Camphora micrantha, assembly GCA_003546025.1. Lineage (NCBI taxonomy): Eukaryota > Viridiplantae > Streptophyta > Magnoliopsida > Laurales > Lauraceae > Camphora > Camphora micrantha. The sequence goes on along the minus strand of QPKB01000006.1, from coordinate 22,001,534 downwards.
AATCAAATCAATTTTTGGGAGTACATAGATTTAACAGTAAGCTTCTTTTTCTTTAACCTTATCATGTTGGTGGGGTTGAAAGGGTTTGGCCCATTTCTCTGTAGAATGACTAAATAGAGTAGACCTACACTGCTACACTAGATCTGTTTATAGAATCTTGAGGGTCACTATTTGTGACAGTGGACACAGTACCTCGTAAGGTAATAGGAACCTGGATTCTCCAGGGACTGGCCTCTGAGAATTCCAAGTCTAACTACAAATCCATCACTGGAGGTCATATTTGAAATCTAAGTCTCTCAGAATCAATGTCTACCCTTGGATCAACTTTGGGTCAAATTATACTCTAGTTAAAGTTGAGTGCCTGTCAAGAAATTCATTTTGTAAAACACATGATTAAAATAAAAAAAATATCATCTTGCTAACGGACAATAAAACACTAACCGAGGGCTAATACAAGAGGAAATAATATTTTTTATTTTAAATATAGGCTCCTCCAATGGATTTATATCAAATAGAATCTTGTTCAGAGAATTCCATGAATAGAGGTGTAAGAGGTTGGTCATTCGTCATTCAAAGGAAAATAGGAAATTTCTAGCTGCGTTTGTGCGATGAGAGGTTTCCTTGATAAAGAGGAAATTTATTCTGACTTTTCATCCAGCCCACGGTGAGATGAAAAAATGGAGTGATTTTCCTTGATTGGCAGGATCTTGGTTTTCTATGGGAGGGGCATAAATGAACAGTTCATCTCTCCCATTGAAACAACAATCCACATAGACCGAAGAGAGGCATTACCAAAGCTCTAAGCCTCCAAGAACCCGTTTGTGCAACTAGGTTTTTGCGAAAAAGGTGTAAACCTTATTAGCTTTTCTACTCTCACCCCTATCCTTTCATTTGGTGCAACGAGAATTTGGAGACGAAACGTTAAAAAACATATTGATTTTCTGCTGGAGCAAAGGAAGTGGAATCCAACGTGGTCCGCGGGAATTGAATTATTAAAGAAAAAGACACCTGATATCTGCTTCCGCGGCGGCTACACAAACCATCGCAGGGTACTTTTGTTCTTATTAACAACAAGAATTTTGTCCCAGCAAGCATAATTAAGTGCTAGGGACATCTACTCTCCACAAGTACCAATAGAATAATCAGTTGCCCCAGCCAGTATGGTGGCTTGCCCACAAGAAAATGAGAGAAATCTGCACTTTCTATTCTAGGGGCATCTACTCTCACAAGTACCAATAGAATAATCAGTTCTGCCAGCCAGTATGGGGGCTTGCCGAAAAGAAAATGAGTGAAGTCTGCACTTTCTAGTCTAAAGAAATTGATAATTTAAAAAAGGGATGCAGACTTCATTTGTATACTTCATTCAACTAATATTCTTTATTGAGAAAGAAAACCTTAGGTGAGCTTTCTCATTCTGGTTATAACCCATGTGAATGCAACATTTCTTATGAAATAATGACCCACAAGCAAATGTAACATTTCTTTATGTAATCCCTACCCTTTCTTTTGCAACGTTATTAGTTATGAGAGGAGGTAGGTATACAATGGTGGATCAAAAAATAACCCTCAAATGTCTATACTTAGGACCTGTTTGAATGCAATATATCAGAGAATTCTTGTTGATACAACTGAGATCTCACAAAAAGGAAATAGGGTATTCCAAATGCTAGAGGGATGACACAGTCCAAACATGAAATTCTCAACAATCACCCCCTTAGCATGACAAGTTGGGCTAGAATTGTAGTTTAATGATTCAAATTTTTTATCTTGAAGCATCACGCAAGCTCTGGATCAAATTTCACGTATAGGATACAATGTTCGAGATTAATCAATAAGATGGATGAGATCATATAACCTCCAAAGGCCTAAATGAGATTTACTAGAAATCACCTTACTATGCACCATCACTCTCTATTGTCCATAGGCTGTAAAATGGTCTATTGATGTGAGAACTGAAGGACAGATGTAGTGGATGTAGTTTCTTCCCTTTCACTCCACTTTTTTTTTTATCCAAATATGTTGAGGTTAAAAAAAAAATAAATTGCCACGTCATCATGTGTCCACTTTTACTTAGGGGTGAAAATTTGGGCGGGCGGCCCAAGCCCAGCACGGGCCCGGCAAGAAAAAAATCGTGCCTGGGCCCGTTGACTTGGTCAACGGGCCGCCCAGCCCGGCCCAACGAACCCAGTGGGCCGTGCTGGGCCAGGGGCTACCAGGCCCGAGGCACGGCCCAGCACGGCACGGTTAAAATGTGCCGTGCTGGGCCTGTGCCCCAAGCCAGCGGGCGGCCCGGCACGGCCCAAGGCACGTCCAGGCCCGGCATCGCCCGGCCCAGGCACGGCCCGAACCACTGGGCCCCAACGGCTATAATTTTGAAAAAAACACCCCCCTCTCAAAAAACGGTCCAAAAGTATTTTTTTTATATTTTTAACCCCCCCCCCCCCTAACTGCTATCAACGGTCAAATGGGGGGGTATTAGTGTCTTTCGATCAATTTTTACCATTATACCCCCCCCCAACTGCTATAAAACGGTCATATGAGAGGGTATTTTATGTCATTTTATCACTTAGGAATTCTATAAATAGCCCTCATTCCTCTCATTTCTCTACACTCATCTACTCTCTCATTTCTCACACTCCCTCTAAAGTTCTAAGGCTCTAAGCTCTCTTAAGTCTCATTCTAAAGTCTAAGCTCTCTATACAAAGTTCTCTAAGAAGTGAAGAGTAAGGGTGACTTCTCTAAAGTGGAAGATCTCCATTAGCTCTCCCTCTCTCATAAAGGTATTTATTATCTTTAATTTTGAGTTTTATTTAGTAATAATATACATAGTAATATTATCTATTAAGTCTCATCTTCTCCCATTTCTTATATAAATTATCACAAAAAACATTCGATACATAATTATTTATTAAAAAAAAATTATCTTTTATTTAGAAAAATGGCTGGACCATCACAACCTTTCAACCTTGACTTCTCTCTAAATGAGGAAGATCCTGAATTTTTTCATTCAGATGAAAGTCATGGCATAGAAGTAGAAAGCAATAGTCCCCAAAATCCTACAGTTTCGGTTTCTACAGTAAAAAAGAAGAGAAAATCAAGATTGACTTCTCCTGTATGGACTTATTTTGTTAAAGTTACTGTCCCAAGTCCCATGGGAGGAACTGAGGAAAAGGCACACTGTAAATTTTGCAAAGATCTCTTCAGTGGCAAATCATCAAATGACACTGGGCACCTTAGCAGACACATGAAAAAGTGTATGCGTAAACACACGAATACCGCTAACGATGGGGAAAGAGGTGGGAATATGGTTCAAACACAACTTTCTCAAACAAATTCATCTAGCGGTTTAGGAATTTTCAATTATGACCCTACTAATACTAGATATCAACTTATTAAATTTATAATTTGTCGCCAATTTCCATTTATACTTTCCGAAGACCGATGTTTTGAAAGATTTTTGAGGTCAGCCTTTGTTCCCTCATGGCAGAAAATATCTAGAGTTACTGCTAGAAATGATGCAATTAAAACTTTTTTGAAAAAAAAAGATAATTTAAAAACTGTTTTTGAAAATTTACCTGGAAAAGTGGCTTTAACTTCAGATTTATGGACCTCTAAACAAAATCTGGGGTACATTGCAATCACATCACATTATATTGATAGTGATTGGGTGATGCAGAAAAGAATGATTTCGTTTTCTATGCTAGAATTTCCACACACTGGTGCTAGGATGGGGTCCACCATCCTTGAAAAACTTAGAGAATATAAAATTGAAAATAAAATAATTTCTATAACTTTAGATAATGCAAGCACTAACAATGTTGCAGTAGATTTATTAAAACATTCGATTCAACTTGATTTAAATGGAGATTTATTTCACAATGGATGTGCATGCCACATTATAAATCTTATCGTACAAGTAGGGGTGAAATTAATTAGAGAAGATTTAGAGACTATTAAATGGATTGTAGGATACATTTTTTGTTCTCCCTCGTGAAAACAATGGTGGAGGGATATATGTGTAAATTTGAATTTAAGGCCAAAGAAAATATCATATGATCTAAAGCATAGATGGAATTTTACCTATAAAATGTTAAAAGAATCATGTGCCTATAAAATGGCACTAAATCAATATTGTCAACTTTATTTGGAGCATGAAAATATTTTTATAAGTGATGATAAATGGACCCTTCTTGAGATAATAAGAGATTTTTTAGAAGTTTTTCATTATGCAACATTGTTTTTTTCCGGGGTATATTATCCCACATCAAATCAAGCTTTAGCTCATTTTTATGAAATAAGTCTTACTTTTAAAAAGTATCGAGATTTTCCAATTTTTCAACTCATGTGTGTACAAATGGAGGCAAAGTTTTCATCATATTGGAGAATAGCTCTTTTAACATTTTGTATAGCTGCTGCATTAGACCCTAGATTGAAATTACAAGGTTTAGAAACCATTCTTGATGAAATAAACTCTAATATGAATACAACTAATATAAATGACATAACAACAATTAAGACACAATTAGAAACACTTTATTTGGATTATGCTACCCGATTAGGTAGATCCATAGCTCCCACGGTCCCAACAGGCCCTCCCCAAGTACATAAATGAAAAAAGAAAGCTATTTGGAGTATTATGAGGATATCTCATGGAAGTAACTCATCTTCTTCCGGAGGATCTTACAACCTTAATGAATTAACAATGTACCTGGGGAGTGATCCTGTTGCAATCTCGGATGATGATGAAGATGATTTTGATATTTTGGCATGGTGGAAATCATTCGAAACTAAGTTTCCCGTGCTTTCCGCCATAGCCCGTGATATATTAACAGTACCGGCGTCTACAGTTGCATCAGAGCAGGCATTTAGTGCAAGTGGGCACCTTATTGACCCCAGGAGGACTATGCTTACAGAAGAAACCGTTGAGACTTGCATGTGCTTACGAGATTGGTATCAAGCACATGATAGGGAACAACATCTCGATGATGATGAGATCGAGATAGAAGACGAGCTAGCGGCGTTACATATATCATAATATATATATATATATATATTTTAGAATGTATAATAGGCTTTCAACTTGTAATTCATTTTTTAGAATGTATCATAGGTTTTTAAAGTTGTAATTTATTTTTTAGAATGTATCATAGGTTTTTCAAGTTGTAATTTATTTTTTAGAATGTATCATAGGTTTCCAAAGTTGTAATTTATTTTTTAGAATGTATCATAGGTTTTTAAAGTTGTAATTTTTTTTTTTCATTTATCAGAAGGTTTGAATTTCATTATATATATTGATCCAAGTTCGAACTTGTAATTTTTTTGAACTTTTGTAACTTACATTTCAAGGAAATACAATTTATTTGATGTATTTTTTCAAAACAACATTAGTGTTATTCTACTTGTTATTTATATTAATTTCTTTATTTTAATGAAATTGGACTAAGGCCAAGAGTGAAGAATCTAAGTTTCTAAGACTTAAAGAACTTAAAAAAAAAAAAAAATTGAAAAAAGGGAGGGGGATATGTGGGCCGCCCATGGGCTGCACGGCCCAGGCCCGACTGGGGCCCGGCCCAGCACGGCACGACCAGAGCCGTGCCCTGGGCCGTGCTGGGCTGACCCCAGTGGCCTTGGGCCAGGCACGGCCCGGCCCGCATAATTATCCCGGCCCGGGCCCGGTTGGGCCTCTCTGCCGGCACGGCCCACATTTTAATCCCTACTTTTACTCACATCTTTACTATTCCTTTTGCTAAATAAACAGTGCAGGGTAGGGATTTTACTAGAGCTAACCTCTCCCAACTTCAAACTACTCACCTTGAATGTAAGCCACTGCTATAGCATTGGGACCAGACTTTAAAGTGCTACTGATCGAATCCTACCCACTTGGCATACAATGACAAAACTACTCAAGTACTGAATGGCATAGTTACTCCAATTTGGAAGAATTTTGGGCTTCTTGCAAAAGTCAATAGTCTAAGTACATGAACCAGCAAAAGAAACCAATTCATCATCTCCAAATAGTTTCTTGAATGTGACAAGCTTTGCATTATACAGATGCAACACACACAAACTTCATGATAACAATCCAAGAAAGTCCAGATGAAAACTCATCCTTTTTTTTTCACTACTTACTAAAAAAAGATCATTTCCTGTAAACTTCCACTCCATAATGCACCACGAATGTCAAGTCCTTGTCCTCTTTGCAAAAAGTCAGAAAGCATGATGGTCCAAAACCCTCATGTCAAGCCATCCTACACCTAAAATTAATGGACATAATTCACTTCATTCTTTATAGGATAAACATTCGTCATTGATGAAAACTTCATAGTTGTTTTCTTAACCACTTTAGAGAGAAAAAAGAATTGAATCCTCACCAGTAACTAGAGATACGGAGATCAACCATCGATAATAGACTTTATTTATTTATTTATTTATTTATTTGTCATTATTAATGAAAAAATAATTGCAACAAAGGAGGGGTTTTTTTTTTTTTTGGTAAACATTGCAACAAAGGAGTCACTGACATTATCGGCCAACCATCATTTGCCCCTCCTATAAGAAATCCTAGCTCCACCACTGCCAACATCATAAAACAGTGGTGATATCTAAGATACATTTCTCCCTTTTCATTCTCCTTACATAAGCCTGGGAGATGACTATAAAAGAGTATATAAAAGGAAAATCATCCATTTCCATAATGGAGGAGGAAACATTCGAAAGAAGGGGCGTGCATGTGAGGGTTCTTTATTTATTTTTCTCTTTAATGGTTAGGGTCCTAAATGGTAGTGGGCCACAGTACTGGGTCTAGCACCTACCACTTGCAACAAAGAAACTACCCTAAAAAAAATGTCCATCATTATTACATTCATCCCAAAAGTATAGAACCTTGCCGCAGTTGGTTTGAGACTTGGTTTGATTTCCAAGGTCCCGAGTTGGACTCCCACCCCTTTAATTATCCGAGTACTATGTGTGCGACCATGTATGTACCCCGAGAGCATAGTCCCTGCTCCTCAGAAACCCCCCTTTGGGACAACAATATATGCTAAGCCATTATTCAACCGGCACAATTTTACTCTCCAGCATGTCATACGTCTATCCTGGACCTCCATAGCCACACCAAACTAAATGCAGCTGATAAGCCTAATAATACTATGAAGCCACGCCCAACCCAGTCATGTCCTCTTATCAGGTAAAATAGTTTTTTCTTTAACAGACTTTTTCAAAATTCTAATAAAATATTGTTCATACGATTTAATTTCGAAAAAAAAAAAGTTCTATAAAATTGATTTGCAATCGATACATAATTAATTGGCCGACAGTTATTCTCTCTGACTAGAAGCAGTAAACTGGAAGGTTTGTACAGGTCAAGCAAATGCTGATTGCATTTTTATATGAATCAGAAATGAGATTATCTGATGAAACAATTGAGATGATACTTGAAAAGGCCACACAATCATATTTGGGGTCGTTTCTATCATATTTGGGTTTTTTTTTTTTAACTGGCACTTTGGGATGTAAGTTGCATAGCCTGATTTGGGAAACCATAGGTCGAAAACTAAAATTGTTATGCTTTATTTTTCAATTTGGTTCTGTAGTAGACAAACAGTGCTGCTTCTATAACAAATTAGTTCTTGCTTCTGTAAACAGAAATTTGAATAAACTGACGTAAATCATGACAAGAAAGACAAATCTTACTGGCAAAATTTGTATCCCACAATCCATCCGTGATAAAGATGATTTCCATATCTTAGGTGCACAACTGCAGTCACATTTACTCCACTTGTCTAGTAGCATTCCTATTTTATGGAGATCCAAAGATATTTTGTTCTGATCATATCAATACATCCAAGGAGATAACGACCCCATTCCCAATATTTATAGTCAGTTCAGAAATCGACCAAACTGCTATGCATATCCATTCCTGAAAAGAAAAGAAGTGTTCCTTACATGCCCCACCAGATCACCTAAACTCTTAAATTCAATGAAAACGACTGCCTTCCAACTAGTCCCTGCTCTAAGTAAAATGCAAGTGCCCCATTACAGTCTTAAAAGTTTTAAGTTGCTGATGCAATTGATATGCTTTTTGTGAACCCATCAAAATTTTCCATGGGCATATATGTTTAATACATAAAGATATCGATACCTGGTTGCCCGGACATTGGGACTGTTTTAGAATAGTCAGTAGTTGAAACCAACACAATTTTACCAATTTGCAAGATTTTGAGTACCGGAAGCTAAAAATGGTTGTTTTCATTGCAACCACACCCCCATTTACCCGTGCTGCATGACAGTACCCTGGCGTGGTGGTCACCGCATGCCGACAATTTCAACTACTAGATTAAGATGATTGGTCATCTTGGAAAAACCAATGACACGTTTGTGCAAGGCCGCGAGGATTCCTCTACAGCATGGAAAAACCCCTAATCTTCTGCGCTTGCCATGTTTTCACTGTTTGGTGCAGTGTCTTTTGATGTGGAAAGAGGTTTTCCTTAGCTCCACAAGAAATAGGAGGGGGTAGGAATCACTCTTCAATGGCCAGCTTCGCATAAATGTGTCCAAATGTGAAATACTTTCCGCCGAGTTTGCCAGATCAAACAGCAGTAAGGTAATAGTAATTGCCACATTCACAATACACTCCAAAAACTAGTGTATCAAACAACAATGTATTGCATCACACAACATGGTTTCTCAAAACATGCCTAAACCAGGGTCCTGCTCAGACAATCCATGAAGATCAACATCATTTAATCAGTCTATCTTATGAAAAGACAAGGAGACCAAAAATGTATTACTTGGGATTTTTATGTCAAATACTATTGGGTTCTAAGCATGTGTCCGCACTAGTTAAAACTCTAAGAAAGGGACTTCGAGGGACACAGCTAGAAGCATACACATAAATGGTTTCCACAACTCCATCCTATTCTTTGTCTTTATAGGAGGCTGAAATATAAAGAACCTACTATTTCTAAAAGAGGAGGTCGAAATCTAGAATAAAATGAAAAGAATGAGTCTGAAATTTGATCCAATGAAATAACATCAAGTATGTATCCATTTTCAAGTATTTCCAACATGTTCATAAAACTTTTCTCAATTGGATTCATTTCACATGATTGCTTGCACTATTTCTTTTAGTATTGGTAACAGATAAACTATGATTAAAGAAAATACAAAGAACAACTAAGTACAAAAGCCAAAGGAGGCTAAAACAAAGGTAAAAGATCATTATACCAACTGAAAAAAGAAAAGTGAACAGTAATTTAAAGCTTAAACTATTATCAACTGGAGGAAGCATCACTATCCAACCCTTGTTTGGCCCACAAATCTGCCATTTCATTAGAAAATCGAGTGACATGCTGAAATCTCACATGCTTGGAAGCAGTTAATGACTTGCATTAAAATTAATTCAAGATAAATTAATGGGTTTACCACACAACTGCTCCAATTCATTTTCTAAAAGCTGTAACAATTTTGCTTTGGTCCTCCTATAAACCCAAGCTTGACTTGTCCGATCCCAATCAAACCTAGATGGTCCACTGCAAGAAAATCAACAGTTTGAACTTAGTACTTAGTAGCATAAAAAATATATGTAGAAGGAAGAACTATAAGAATGATAGATGAAAAAACAACAAATTTGGATACACTCCACAGGAAACCAAAGCAAACATTGCCTACTACCATTAAAGTGAAATGTGCCAATGCTTTGGGATAAATATTTGTCTAGACCATTCAAATCATTTAATCTACAAGTTCCGCAAGCAAAATACCTGACTGGGGAAGACAACCAGATCTGTCTATTTGGGGTTTGCTTGTTCAAAACGTACGTGCCTAAGCTCCCAAGCTTTAAGGTTAAAACTTGATTCTGCAAAAAACATGCTAACAATGATTTAAACAAAACAGATAACTTCTCATGCATGTGTGATCTCTTGTGAAACATATCCAGTGGAGATCATGGACAAGAGCGCCCAATGGGGAGGTTGGAGCATAGTTGTCAATTTCATTTTGGACCCGTTTCCTTTAGCTCCAAACTGAAATATTTCCACCAATTCGAATTTTGGTGAAAAACTTAGGAGTTCTCTTTTGGATATCTATATATATAACATATAAATTATTCTCTTACACAAATGAACCAATTTGCCAATCCCATTTTAAAAGTGGGAGTATGCTCTCAATATTTAAGATCCACACAATGGGCCCACCTACCTACGACAAATCCAATATCCTCAGACCACATGTCAACCCCGCTAGAGGACCCAACCGGCACTTATCCAAATTTTTTACCAAAGTCAGTGAGAACCACAGTTGGATTTATGACAATGTAAAAACATAATTTATTCCATTGGAGTTCATTGATTACAGAGGGAGGATGTATATACACTTGCTAGCTTCTAAGTCTGCAAGAGCCGACTTGAAAAAAGTGAAACTCGAGTTGGGTTTATTTGGGCTTGGGACGGACTTGGATTTTGAAACCCACATGGAAAGGTGTTAGGGATGTAGAGTAGTAATCAGGGGCGGTGATGCGATGGTGCCATGCGGGGCCCACCTGTATCAACTGGGTTGGGTTGTAGGCCTTGGATCTTTTTTCCAATCATCTATCCACTTGTCCTGACCCTCCATTTTAATGGTTTTATAAGGCATCATTTTTAAAAGGATGTTAATCCAATGTTGAGTAACAGTAGGACGAGTATCAAATTTTGGCATGTCCCAGCTCATGATGGGTAGTGAGTGTGAAGGGGTTGGATTGATCATCCCAAATTGCCCAAATTGCACTGGTGTAGGGAATTGGTACTTCAGGTCAAGCTCCCATTAGATACATTTGGGTTTCAATTAGATTAAATTTAAATTCAAGCTTCCCCCAAATGCGATTTAGGTCGAAATCGCATTGGATGAAAACTTGCTTTGATATATTCTCCCATACATATATTCTTATTCTTACCCCATAATCTATATCAAGCCCATCAATTTGAATGCAATCACCATATTCCTGACAGATACACAAAAAGAGGATAAAAAAAACAAAGGGCAATTAGAATCAAACAAAAGAGAAATCACCGCATGCAAAATTCACAAAAACAAATGCATGAATTCACATCAAGAACAAAGAAATCAACATTACACAATGCATAATAGAGAAGCTAAAAAAAAAGAACAACAAAGAAGCTTTTTCTAAAACCGAGATGATGATGAGAATCGATCACCTCAAACTTCTCTTGCAGATCCTGTATTGTCTCATCTGCCAATCTATGAAACTCATCCTCCTGAAGAACAGACCTACATTTCATCATCAAACCATTAGCAAGATTCAATTTTTAATCCTCTGATGCATTGCGTCTCAGCAAAAAATGATTCTTAAACCCCTAATCCCCCATTACAGAAGAAGAAGAAGAAGAAGAAGAAGAGGAAGTCGATGAAGATGAAAACCTAATGATTGGATTACGAACCGATAATCAATGGCGGCTGGTCCTTGTGCATCGTCGAGATCCAAAGAGCGGGAGCTGAAAACCCTAGAATTCGTGGGTCTGAGATTTCGGGTAATCTGGGAAAGAGAAGATGAGAAGCGGAACCCTACGGGAGGTGTGGAAGGTTGTGGAGATGGAGAGGAAGCGAGAGGAGAAGAAGATCGATTACAGAGGTGTGGATTTGAAAGGAGTAGTAGTCTTCTCGTTCTCGTCGAAGCTGAAGGTAGATATCTACGCAGAGAAGCCATTCGAGGCTCCCGAGGGCGCGAGCGACAGAAAAAACGAGAGCCTCGATCGTTTGCGCGACGCAATGTCGGGAGGCTTAAGCTTCTTCCCCAATTTAATTTTTCACATCCTAGTAATTCTTAAATCCCATTTTTCCAATTTCATGATCTAATTCCTATAATGTCACCCGCTTGGCTCTAATTAATGTTATTTTCCTTTAAATTTTTTTTATGGCATATCCTATCATGTAATTTATCAATATTTGTATCATATACTTTCTGCAATGAAAAAATTAATTTATTATCTCACTGAACACAAAAAATTATATTTTGTGAAAAGTAAATATACATCTGATTATCATATCTCATGTTCTATCTTTTGGAAATCCTTTTTTTTTTCTGAGAAGCTGCATAAAAGTCATGACATTGTGGGACAATCCTACGATATCTTTGAATTTATCACTTTATGTGACATGAAACTTTTCACAATATTTCATGGGATTTATCAATTTATGGGACATACATTATTTTTATAATATTATGGGATATGTCATGTGAGGAAAATGTTGACTAGGATCACGCGACTCTTGTGGCATTATCTCAGATGAAGTGGGGAAACCGGATTTAGAGGAGTAATATATCAAAACTCTTTTTTTCAAGCATAACTTCCATTTGAATATGTTTTGGGGATAAAACATTATTTGAAAACAAGATAGGTTTTAGAAATTTTGACCATGCAGTTGCCCTAGCACCTAACATCTTCCTATCAATAGTTGAAGATCAAATAATTTCTACAACATTGTTATACAAAGCCCCAGAGCCGCGAGATATCACACCATGTTATGTCTTACATGTATAGAATATCCGATATCAGATATCATGTAATTTTCCTTTTATTTGTAACTTTTTAGATTGCTTTGTTATACAAACAACTCAACAAAAAGATTTTAAATTCCAATAGTTAATGGATAAATGTTAGGTCATAAGGCAGGTGTGCAATTAAAATCCCTATATTTTATCCATGGCAGAGCCCAATTATTTAAAATCTGAATGGTGAGTGAAAAAAAAAAAACATGCTTTTCTCTTGCCAATTCACTTGTAGTTTAATTGGTGCATCTCTCTTGTATGTAAATTAGTAAAATAGTAAATGATCCCATATTGTAGAGTTGATGGTGTAGGGCTTGCATAGCGCATGTGTATGGGTGTTAAATATAAAAGAAAATTATCTTTTTCTTAAATGGGATATGATAAAATCTGACTATAGTTTGTTTTGAGCACATCCTGAAATTTATCAAAGATAATACATTTGATTAAATATTTGAAAAAAAAAAAAAACTTTGTTCCATGCATGAATTATTGGATAGTATTGTCTGTCTATGGTTAAGATAAAATTTGGTAATTCCACATGTAAGATTGGGACAAGTATTTTAAGCAATTTAAACTTTTAATTGGTATCCGCTATTGTAGAGACTTGTGAAGTACTAAAGTCATCTAGCCTATTGTAAAATTTATCAAGTTTAATACACTAAAACAAAAATCTATAAAAAAAAAAAAAAAAGTATGCACTTCGTGTACAAATAGTTTTGAAGAGGGAAAATCTCCAATTATTATATATGAAAGAGATTGATTTCAAATTGAAATCAGCTCTAATTAATTTTGACTATCCCCCACAATTTTGACCTAAGGACCATTATCAATTCCAATACCCGATTCTCTTTTAATCTAATTTAATTTAGAAAAATGTCATTTATTATGCACTCCAGGCCTCTTCCTCTTTCATTGCTCGTGCTAAGCACGGGGCATTTCGCTAGTTAATAGTGAAACTTGGTGAGGGTCCATATAAGAATATAAGACAATGATATTTTTATTATAGTCATTTAGATTTTTTGACGGAGAAGCCTCATACGAAGACTCATAAATTTATTGTCAATTTGACCCTTTTGCCGCAACTTTTGCTATGTTGATGGTAAATAATATTTAGTCTATCTAGAGGTTTCCGGTTTAAAGAAAAAAAAAGTTTCGGTAAAAAATATTAGTTTTGCAATTCGATTTTCCTTTGCTTTGTTGGTATTAACTTCCTGAAAAAAAATAATGATAATGTGAGGTCTTAACAAAGAAAAATCAACAGGGCAAAGACACTTTTCTTATGCACTCAAAGTAATTCTTATGCACCCAAAGTAAAAATAAGCAATCTTCAGTTTTGGGATTCTATTTTAGGTGCATTAGCGCAGTAGTTGTGGGATTTCCTCATTGGGGCGAAGTTCATATCCTCCTTGGCGAGAAGGAAAAAAAACACAAAATCAATCGCTGAAAATTATAGATTGTTGCTACACTAAACACGTAACGAAGAATGACATTGGATTTTCATTTCTATCATTTTCTGTGGCAAATGCATTAAAAAACTACAGTCTTAATGCGGTGATGGCTGTGTAATTATTTCAAACAAAGATCATTTGATGGCCATATGTAGATATCCACTTTTATTTTATTTTTTAAAATTTAGACTCTTAGTAGAAAGACATTGTTTGGAATTAGGGCCCATTTGAAAAATTAAAAAAAAAAAAGCTTTTATTTTGGATTCTACAATTTTATTTATATATTAGAGTGGCCAGTAAACATCTGTATTAATCATTTAATCAAGAGCTTTTTGTATATACCCCATTAACGTTTATAGGATTTGTAAATAGGCCCCTAATGTATTTGGTATTTGCAAATAGGCCTCTGCATCTTTATTTTAATTCCTTGTGCCTAAAATCAATAGTCTTCCGAGCACCATAGGTTTTTAGAGCGAAATGACACTTTTGTCCATCTCTTTTATCCTTATATGCATAATTTCAAAAGCTTGGACTCAATTCTTTTTATTATAGAGTACGTAACATTAACAATTGCACTTAAGAGGAGAAAATAACCTTGCATAAATTCATTATTTCTTATCAATACAAGGCTTATTTCATTAAGTCCAAATTGATCATGACGACAATCAACTCCTATACTTATAACCGGTTATGATTTATCAAATCCATACATGGCCCACCATCGGATTGATGGAAGTTTTAAAATACACGATTATGGTTCATGTGTTAGGGCTGTAAAAGAAATATTGGGGAACGGGCAGATGTAAAAATATATATTAATTTTTCAAATTTGTTTCTTGGGGGGGGTGGGCGGGGCGGGGTGAGAATATTGGGGGAAGGGAGAAATATCGCTGGAATGAGCAAATGTAGAAATTTTTTTCTATTATTTAGAATTTGTAGGGGGAGGGGGGATTTTAAAATTTTCTCAAATATAGGTGGGGCTGCAACCCCAGGCTTTTGTACCTGGGACCACCTCTAGTCATGTGGATAAGAGAGTTATTGAGAGAAATCATTGAGACTTTATATATAAAATAATAATATTTTTATAAATAATAATATACTCATTTTTGTTTTACGGATGTAAGGGCAAAGCTGTCATTTATATAAAAATCCAACACTTATCTTATGATGGCTGCCCATTCTTGTTAGAATATTGATTTTGGAGACATAAAATGTATTAAAAAGAAAAAGAAGGGGCCTATTTATAAATACTAAAACCTAAGGGGCCTATATACACCTTTTGGGGTATATAAAAAAAAGGGATAATAGCATAATACATACCTATACTCTGATCATATTTCAGACTACCTCCCTATACTCTAGTCTTTTGTACTAAACCAACATGTAGTTTAAATCAGAATGCAAATAGAGACGACCGTGACGGAAAATATGGAATGACAAATTTACCCCTTTATATATAAGATGTGTTTTTGACGTTTCCCCAAATCGACTCTTCTCCCTCTCTCCTCTGCATATCTAGATTAGCTCTTCTTCAACCCCTACAGCCAATCTTCTTCAACCAGAAATTTCTAAAATTCCAAACCAGATCAGACTCAGCACCAATGTCCACATCGACTTTCTAAAATCCCAATGGTTCAGGTCGGGTTGGTCAGGTTGAGACCTATGATACAGATCCAAATCGGCTTCAAAACAAGACCTAAAACCTCCATCTACCTATTAATTCTCCTCAGTAGACCTTCTGGAACGTCAGATTCCCCATGAAAAAATAACATCAAAATCCTATTTAGATGTTCGAACAATCCACCATTACCACTGGATTAAAATCAGCCCGCCATCTCATCTTGATCCTTTCATTACAGTTGGCTTCAATTACCTCTGCACTTTAACCTGCTGCAACAAAGGTTTGTTGGAGAGAGATGTTTTCAAGGGATCATAAACTTCTCATGATACCTCAATCATCTTTGTTTTGATGCCCCACTTTTCTTTATCATGGCTCAAAGCGCATAGAATTGATTTCTGTCACCACTCATAGATCTAAGTCCTCATCGACGCCATTTGACATGTCCAAGTCTAGTTTGCGAAGAAGAGAACCACACTTTGGAATCTAGTACATGTGAATAAATCTACCCAAGATTTTGTCATTAAACCATCGACTTTCCCACATGGCTTTTGTTTTTTTCCTATACATTCCGAATGCAGAACCTCTTGCTTTTCTTAATTTTAGCATGGGTCCCAAGTGGACATGGATGCTGAGTCCGATCCGCTTTCTCGAGTAGGCAATAGCATGAGTTTTACACATGCTTCTGTGTCATTTGTGCCGTCAAGCACGGGGAATCCAACTTCTTCTGGTCAACCTTTGGGGCAGCAATTTCCAAATCCTTCCGGCAATCAAATGGTTTCAGATCAACAAGGCAATCTGCACGGCTCGAGGCACATACCAAATGTGTTGTAAATAACTGGGCAAGAAATGAATCCTTCTTCTCCGACGAAAATAACTGAGCAACACTGCAGCCCATCCCAATCAGTCCAACCCTTTTCTTTTCTTTTTTTTTTTTTGTAAAAACCCTCATCTGTTTGTCTCAAAACTGTCTCCAATCCTTTTCTTCGATGAAACCCCACAACCTCTATGATAAAATCCCATCAAGTTGAGCATGAAGAAGGGGGCAAGGGAGAGGGGTCCGGTGGCGTACAGGGCAGAGCACTCGCCTTCGCTGCCATTGCTGAATCTGAAAGGGGCGCGGACAACCTCTGCATATTGAGGTGAAGAAGATCGATTGGCAGGAGATTCTCCGAGATTTTCTATATTGGCTGGAGAGAGGAAGGGTTGCAGATCGATTAGGTTTAAAAATTTGGAAAGGGGGAAATGACGAAAACAAAAGGCGGGCCTGTGATTTTTTCTCCCCAAGGGCAAATAAGTCTTTTTGGGCAAGTAATTTGCCGCCAGTATGCACCAGACACTATTTATACGACATACACACTATTTATACGACATACACCGTTAATACTAATAGAATCCGTGAGTTTTGCATGTTAATTAGAACTACAGATAGATTTGGTATAAAAGACCAAAGTTCAAGAGTAGTCTTAAATATGACCGAAGTACATATATGTATTCTGATATTATCTCTAAAAAAAAAACACTATTTAATTTAAAACATTTGTTTTTAACATCTTTTTGAGAACACTAGTGATGGAGGCTGTTTTACCCAAAACCCTTCCTATCTCCTCCGCTGCTCTTCCACTCTTGATCAACCACTCTCGCCCCTGTCTCTCTCGTTGCGTTGCCTGTTGTCCACCAGCAACACCAGCCAACACTGTTGTCTCTCCCGTAGGTACTAAGGTTCTTCTTCTTCTTCTCTCTCTCTCTCTCTCTCTCTCTCTCTCTCTCACTAAATTAGAAATCAAATCATGTACCTTATGTAGCTGTTGGACAAACTCTTGGTGATTGCTTTCTTTCAATACTTGAAACCATTTATCAAAGCCCTTGTTGGAACTAAATCTCCGGGAAATAAGATTTTTTTTTTTAATAATAATCTTATCAAATAGACTAATTGTACATTAAAACTTGAAAGTTAAATTTTTTATTTTAGATCTTAATCCATTTGGCTCTTATTAAATTAGACTATAGTTTTCAAATGGCCCCTTAATGTGCAATCAATTTTGAGGTAACAAAATGGGCAATAGGTTTTTCAATAGGTGTGTGCTATGTATTGTTACTGATGCAATCATTTCCTCTCATGCTGCTACTCATAGGAGAACTTGTGAGGATCTACAATGAGACCCACCTGCTAAAATTCTAAATTATCTAATATAAATGCGCCCTCTTGTATATGCCCCATAAAAAAAAAATTTCATTTTGATAGGAGATGGGGCTACCATTACTTTAGTTATGTATAATAATGTTGTTTTTTAAAATGTTTTATTCAAATATATCATGCTTGTTAAAATTTATGGTGATGTAGTGAGGCATTTGTCTTGATTGTTTAAGATTTTATAGGTGAGCATGGCTTCTTGGTTAAAAAGGAAGGAAATGGATTTGTTGTTTTTGTTATAGCAAGTTTCTTTTTCTTGTTTGGGGTTTTAGGGTTATTAATTTGGGTCTAAATTCTTCTTCTTCTTCAGCTTCTGGAGTTGTCTTTCCAACATCCATCCAAGCAACCCACAGGTAAGCTTTCAACCCTTATCTGCAGTCTTACTCCTTTTGCTCTGCAACTTACCAATCGATTTCACATTTCACAAGAATGGTGTGGAACTGGCAAAAGCTCTTATTTTTTCCTCTCTCTCTCTCTCTCTCTCTCTCTCTGTGTGTGGGGCAGTTTTGTTCACCATTAGCATTATAGCTGATTTTGGCAACCGGTGCAATCAATATAGCCGATTCTGTTCTATTGCCTCTTTAATTGGGAAAGTGTGGGACCTTTTCTGTTTAATTCTATTTTTTGTTAAAAAGAAATGGGCAGTCAATATTGGTATGTTGGTTTCTGTATTTAGGTATTGGGGTGTATTATCATGTGTTTGACTCTAGAAATGGGAATATCAGTTCATTTCTAGCCCCATACAAGTTACTGCGAGGATTCTTTTTGGTGTTTCTTGAGTGGGTTTTGTTTTTGGAGTGAAAATGAAATCAATCTCCTTTTTTCACTTTTTGGATTTCAGGAACTTATATATAAAAACCATTGTTTTTTTCCTAGCCTTACTCCTTGTTCCCTATTTCACAATGGCTTTAAAGTATTGTTTTGCTACATGGAGGTCTCCTTTACAGGATGGTGCTATGTTTAATTTGACAAGGTTATGGTTTCATTGTCTGCTCATTGCTCAATATTAATAATATTCTTTTTATTGGTCGCTCAATATTAATATTCAACTCACATGCTGCTGCAACACTTAAGATACAGCATCAATGTCTGAATTTTTGCAATACTTGTTTGTTGAAGAGCAAGATAATCAGAGTCATTCAGTGGGATATCGTAGGCATGGATTTCAGTGGTGGCTAGTTGGGATGTTAATGGTGCTATTCAATTTTATGTGGATGCACTTCCAAATTGAGTTATTGGCAATATGATCTTCACTTCTTTTATTAGCTTCACTCCTGCAGGTCTTAATTAGTTGCAGCACTGTTTTTTATGTGATATAGATAGAACTCATGCCTTAAGAAAGAGAAAAACCCTGACAATGGATTTTGGTTATTACTTGGAGGTTTTGCTTTTGTGGTGTCAAGAGTCAACTCATCTTTGAACTCCCGTCAGTCACATTGGTTGTTAAGGATAAAAACTTTTTGGCTGGCAAAATTTATTTTGTAGAATTTGCTATTTCTTTATTGTGAGTCGTCCAGTACTCCAATTGTGTTTTCTTCTTTCTGATGAATCCCCTTGGATTCTAGAAGCTGATTATAAGGTTAAGGGTAAATTTGCAAAGGACAAAGTCTGTTTCTTGAGTTAGATCAGGCATTATGTGCCTAGATCTTTATCTTAAACTTAGCAGGAACAAAAACATTATGCGCAGGATTTTTTTTCCCCACATCATCAATCCTATCTGCAGTTGTCTTCTCTCCTATTAAAATTATTTCATTGATATTATCATTATAAAAACTATGTATTGAGCTAGATCATGGGATATGTGCCTGAATCTTTTACTTAATTCTTTTATGCAGGAAAAAATGTAACCTGTTTGAAAGCTGAAATTTTTTTTTTTTCACAAGCGTCATCAATATTATCTTCCATTGTCTTTTTTCCTATCGAAGTACCTCATTGATGTTATTGTGATAACTGATAAGCACATGTTTCCAATTTACTACTTCAGCCAAACCTGAAGATCATTGATATTACCATGGTAAGAGGTGCCTTTCCACTCTACTGCTTCAGCCAAAGTTTAAGATCGATCTTTCTCATGCGTTCAAATGCTTTGCTGCCAAAAGGTGTCATCATTTCATCAACTACCAGTACCCAATCTCAAGTTAATTATGTGGGAGCAGCCATCCTTGACCATAATTGCGATTTCCTGCATGTGCCAGTTATATGCCAATTAAAATGGAATCTATGTTGCTACCATTTCTCTGCTGCCATCGTGCCAACGATATCTTGGCAGGGTTCCTCTCATGCCATCTTGTTGAACAAGCTCGAAAGTGCTTTGAAAGATCACCATGCAGATGAAGCTTGGGAAGTGTTCAAGGATTATAAAAGCTTACATGGGTTTCCCAGACAGGGGATTGTGAGTAAATTGATCATTGAATTGTGTTATGCATCCGACTCTGGGTGGCTTCAGAGAGCATATGATCTAGTGCTTGTGATTCTAAAAGAAAAATCTGATTTGCTTCACTATGACTTCTTGAACAGGCTAGCTCTTGCATTAGCGAGAGCTCAGATGCCTATTCCTGCCTCCACAGTCATAAGAATAATGTTTGAGAAAGAAAAATTCCCATCGATGGACACGTTAAGTATGGTGTTTCTTCATCTGGTGAAGACACAGATTGGGACATATATTGCTTCTGAAATCTTGATTGAGGTTTGTGAGTGCTACTTGCTTCATGCAGAGAAGCATGGTTCTAAAGTTTCTAAAATATCGAAGTTGTTGACTTTGAACACCATGATCTTTAACCTTGTTCTGGATGCATGCGTGCGATTTGGTGCAACGTTGAAGGCCCATAAAATAATACAGGATGCAATGCCACAGACAGGAGTTATTGCTGATGCAGACTCCATTGTTATTATGGCTCTTATTTATGAGAGGAACGGGCAGAGAGACGAACTCAAGAAATTAAAAGAACACGTTGATAGAGTTTCATTAGATCACCACTACCAGCATTTTTATGACAGCTTGCTAAGTTTGCAATTCAAGTTTAATGATATTGATGCTGCTGCAGGTGTTGTGTTGGATCTGTATCGATTCCAACTTTCTTTTCATTGCTCCAGTCCGCATCTTAAGAGGAATGCTGAGTTAGGCAAGACTTCTCTGGTTCCAGTTGGGTCACGCAATCTAAGGGATGGACTGAGAATTCAAATCATGCCTGACCTGCTGCAAAATGATTATGTAGTTGGAGTGCGAAACCGACCGGAGCTTGTTAATTTTGTGGATGGGAAGCTTGTTGTTACTCACAAGGCCCTTGCGAAACTTATCAATGGATATGTAAGAGAGAAAAGGGTCGGGGAATTGTCAAATGTTTTCATAAGCATACAAAAGTTGGGTTTCCCGGCAGAAGCTCTTAATGTGAGCTCTGATGTGATAGATGCTTGCATTGAGTTGGGATGGCTGGAGACTGCCCATGACGTTCTAGATGACATGGAATCTGCTGCAATTCCTGTTAGGCGGGTGACATATACATCTCTTCTGAGAGAATATTGCAGAGGGAATCAGTTTAGTGAAGCCAAAGTGCTCATCAAACAAATGAGAAAAGCTAGCTTACCCATTAGTTTGTCTGATGAGCAGGTTATCTCCTCATGCATGTCGGAAGATAGCACCACTATTTCTCTCAGCCCTATAGCTTCAATGTCACCCCAGGAATCTAGTTTGGCCAAATCCTTGTTGCGAGAAACCAAAGAAGAATCATCAACTTCTCCATTGGTCTATGATATAAATTCTTCGATTTATTTCTTTTGCAAGGCCAAGATGATGGAGGATGCCTTGAAGGCATTCCGAAGAATGCAAAGCTTGAAGCTTCAGCCCGCAGTGCAGACTTTCAGTCATCTTGTAAATGGGTATTCTTCATTACGTATGTATCGTGAGATCACGATATTGTGGGGAGAAATAAAGAGGAGCATCGATGAAGGGGTTTTAGATGCAGACCGAGATTTGTTCGATTGCTTGTTGTGGAATTTTATCAGAGGTGGTTACTTTGAGAGAGTGATGGAGATTATCGGTTACATGACAAAACACAGTATGTATGTTGATAAGTGGAAGTACAGAAGAGAGTTCCTGAAATTTCACAAGGATCTCTATCGAAGCTTAAAAGCATCGAAGGCCAAAACTGAAGCTCAGAGTAACAGGCTTGAGCATGTTCGAACTTTTAGGAGATGGGTTGGTATTGACTGTTAAGTGGAGTTCATTGAGAGGTTCTAAGTGACAATTTGGTCTGAATAAATTCTTTTTATTTATTGTCACTGCTTGATTGCTGTGGAACACCTTAAGGAGTCCATCAAAATCACTGTCAGTTTTCCAAATTCAATGGTATGTTAATTTGTACATTCCCATGATTACAATTAAAGAAAAAAAGGTTTCAATGACCTGTTCTTCTAAAAAAAATAAAATCATACCACTACAAGTCATGCTATTTAATGAATTGTGGCCATGTGAATGCTTCACTTCAAGTAATGGCTGTAGCGACATAGTTTCTGTTATTTCTATAGCTTATTTTCTAAATGTATCAGAGCTATATAATAGAATGTAACTTTTCTATATTATTTTTATTTTTGTTAAAATGTTGATTATTTTTGATAAAAACCCTTACTACATTCTGTTTAAGGATTGATGTTTGATGGAGCACCCCACTTGGTAGTCATGAGGCCATGACCTAGTGTCTGAATCACATACAAAAATTGTGATACTAAGTTGCCACTTTGCTGAATAATCTTGAATGGGGCTCCTGGTGAATTTTTTGTTGGAGATCTTATTTTTTTAAGAAAAAAATAGTTTGAATGCATGGGGTTTTAGTTTTGAGCATCTGTGGCTGTAAATTTAGGACTTACATGGTAATCAGTTCTTTTCATCCTATGCATTTGTCTTCAGTCTTTTTTGAGTCCTAACACCGTATCATTCTTTACTTCATAGGAGAAGGCACTGTGTTTCTCTGAAAAGAAAGGAAACTGATGAGCAGGAGCAATTGAATAGGGCTTTTTTCTTTTTTCCTCCACTGAGGTCTCGTGTAAGCTTCATTACCAGGTGGGATGAATGGTTGACTGGTTTCCAGTACAGTTTGCTCTTCAGATATCATGATTCACTCGTTGCCACGTAAACGAAGAAAGAAGTATCCAAAAACTCTCCATTCAATTTATTGACTCTTGCTATGGTTCTGTTTGAGAGTGTTGCTCAAATTCAAATATTGACTGTTGTTATGATTCAGCTTCGAGTGTTGTTGAAAGTTTGGTTAGCTGGAAGAAAGACACAGATCTCTCCATTCAATTTATTGACTCTTGCTATGGTTCTGTTTGAGTGTGTTGCTGAAATTCAAATATTGACTCTTGTTATGGTTCAGCTTTGGGTGTTGTTTAAAGTTCGGTTAGCTGGAAGAAAGGCACAGATCAAAAGTCAACATTCGTCGGTGCTGTATGTAAATTTCTACTAAGTAAGAAGAAATAATCATTACAACGATGGATATTTAATGGCATCGGAACATTTTGTCATTGATTTTCTTTAAAGAAAGCTGTTTTTCACCTTCAGGTAGCAGCCTTGCACGTGGAAGATGTGTTGGATGGATTGAGTGCTTCCCAACAGGCTTTTTGATTACTTTGCTACAGGACTAGGAGAGGAAAGTAAGGTTAATCTGACCCATTTCCAATTGTCTCCATTTCTGGTATGTTGTATACTAGTAGATATTTTTACAAGAATAAGAGGAAGTGAATTGGTTGGTATCTGTCAAATGTGAATCTCTTACCTAATTTTGCATTTGGAAATTTTTTCCATGGATTGGTTAGGAAGAAAGCTCTTTATGTTTACATCTGTTCCAGTGTTTGATTACCAAGCCTTTTTTACTGCAGTAGAGACCATGTTTATCCAAGTTTCAATGATCTAAGGGTTGCAAATCACGACTCTAATGGCATGCAAGCAATGTCCAAAGAATTGAGGGTTAGAACATCAGTACCAACCACTTGCTCATGTTATTGCCTCCCAGATGGATGGTTTCTAATAACCTAGCCCTATTGGGCGCTCTTTTCCTCATTAGACAAGTTTTGGATAAATTACCCCAGGATAACTGTCACAAACATTAGAAAAGTTTTTGAAATATTGAAAAAATCCCAAAACATGGGAATAAAATTGGGAAATCTAAAAGCCATTTTAAAGTGTTATCATATTTAATATTTTTAATTATTTAACAAAATAGTTTATTTTCAACAACATTTTTCCAATAATAACCTGAGAAAAACTCCCAATTTTAAAAGTATCCTATGATTTTTTTGAGACGATAATTTTCCCAGAACCAACATTTGTGACATTGCCCAAGATTCTTAATCTGAGACGGTCCAGATTATGGGTCACTCCATGCTTTGAGATTTAATTTGCCGATGCATTAGAATTTAATTCCCCTTGAATTGTAACCCAAATGTTCATAAATCGTAAATCTAGATTGCAACATAAATTAGGATAAAAACATGGACTTGTATTAATGGCTTGGAATCTCATATTTGAGGGCCTGTTTGTTTGAATACAAATTCATGCATGTAAGTGGTTAAAAAAAAATGAAGATCCAAGGTGAATATACAAAAAATGCTCAACAAATAACCTACCCTTTAATGGAAAGTGATTTAAGAGAAGATGAGAAATGAATACTCAACGCTATCACCCTTGTAATTCTAATCCTAGGAAGGAATACCCAACGGCATCACCATGCCCTGCCATGAGGGCATGTTGGCATCACCATGAGGAATGATCTTGCATTTGGATAGGTTGATTGACCATTCCCAAATTTGTTCTCAGCCGCACAATCCATGCAAGTAGACCCATGGAGCAGAATCGCCGAAACGATTGATTATTGTTTTTTTTTTTTTGTTTTTTTTTTTTTTTTTTTTTTTTTTTTTTTTTAAATTGAAACAAGAGGAAACTACGGGAAAAATCCCCATAGGACCCCATAGGATCGACGAGGACCCAGTAGCATGTTGAAGACAAAAGGGGTTCTCAAGCTCCTTTTCAATCTTTTTTTTTAATCATTTTGCGATATGGTCGATATCGACCATTTTGTAGTGTTTAGCAAATAAGATAGTTACATGTTGGAACAAATCTGACTGATAGATTGGTCGATATCGATCATTAGGAGGAAGTAATAATGGTCAATATCGACCATTTTGTCGTGTTCAACGAATAAGACAATTACAGGTTGGAGAAAATCTAACTGATCGATATCGACCATTAAAGCTAAGTAGTGATGGTCGATATCGACCACTAGAGCGAAAAAGAAAAAAAAAACACTCTATCTGTCCCGCAGCCCAGCAAGAAGAACGCAGGTGAGATGTTCGACAAAATGATTGAGAGTACCAAGAGCGAGAGACGAGAGAGAGATGATGGGGGCGAAGAGAACCTCGATTGTCCGTTTTACAACATTGAATTTGGAGGTGGGTTGCTTTCTTTTTTTCCCCCCTTTGGGTCTTAATATTTACAAAATTGGAATCAGATTCATCTCCTCCTCTTTCGCTCTCCTGTAGTCTTATCTGAAAGATTTTTCTTATCCAAATCTTTCCCAAAGCATTCAATTTTTGTTTCTGATTGTTTTTTAGTTATAGATGGGAGGTTGGTCGGCTCTGATTGAGGTCTTGAAGAGACCGACGGAGGGAGATGCTTGGATGGACTTCGCCTTCTTCCTCGGTCCTCTCTGGGTTGCTATTCTCTTTGGGATTTTTACAGGATGGGCATGGAAGCCCAGGTGGGCGTGTTTGGCTAGAGAGAAATTCGATGGGGGAAAGATTTCGAACATGGCATCTTTGCCTTCGATTGCTATGGGGTTGATTTCAAGCTTTAGTTCGTTCGTTACGTGGATCTCATAGGGCAAGGAGGAGAACCGGACATTTGAAATGGCGGAGCCAATGAAATCTGATAATGGGTATGTCGGTTTCTGGTTTTCTTTGGTTTTTCTGTTTGTTTTTACTTAAAACCATGTTAATTTTGGTGAAGGAAAGTACTGTGAGGAATTTAAGGAATTGGGTTTCTATTCTCTTACTGTATTTTTCCTTCTCAATAAGTCGAAGATTGAAGAAAATGAGAAAGTGTTGGTGACGAAGGAGGATTTAGAGCATTTGTGCCAACTTGTGGAGGAGAGAGATGAAGGTTCTGCCTGGCAACAGATGATGGAACAAAATTTGGAGCAGCACCCACAACAAACAAAGAAAACCCCACTTTATATTTGGGTTCTGCAAGTCAAGAAGAACCGGCACATAATGGTCGATATCGACCATATTACTAAATGACAAAAAAAAAGAAGACAAAAACACACCCAGAGGACCCCTCCCGTCTCTAAAGTACTAGTGGATCATAATCTTACCTATGGCATGCTATGGGGCCTTTTCCGGTAGTTTTCTCTTGAAACAACTTCAAATCAAAATAGGGGAACCTCAAAAGACTCAAGTAAATGCTCTATTACTCTACCTTTGTCCCTACATTAGGTTTGGGTATTTTATTCTTTCGATGATTTAATGGTTGTACTTTTGATTCTTGTTCCTACCTTACAATATCAATTGTAGATAGGAGACCTCCTCTTCTATCACCTTTATCAGGTGGTACATGGGTATTTCAGATGAAGTTATAATAACTAGCAAGTAGCTAGTGTCGGCAGAATCCACCTATAGTACCTGCTATGACCTACCATTGTATTTGTTTGTTTGTCTGTATAGATAGTATTTACCATGTATTTGTTTGTTTGTTTGTCAGTCTACATCTGTTTGTTTCTTTGTCTGTGTGGTCAGTAGGGTGATTCCCAGTATAACCTACACTGTAATTGTTTGTTTGGGTATAGGGTAGATATGAGATTCATATGAAATGAAAGCACTAGTATATAGTCCCATTCATGGTTGGATTTATCAAAAACACATCTGTCAGTAAGCTCTTAATGCAATAGTTTGTAATCCAACCACTAGCACAACTAAGTCCCACCAATAGAAATGGGCTACTGTTAGATTCAGTACTGAAAATAAACAATTGTACAATAGTAATGACAAATGGATGAAAGTAGACTGGATATAAATGAGATCCAAGCAATGGAAATCTACTGGTGGAATTAAAAAAAAAAAAAAAAAAAGAAGAAGTAGAACATATGCCTTATGCAGAGCCTGCCATCCCACCCTAAGGCAAGCTATTTTACAGAGGGAATGAAGCAGTGTAGGGAAGAAGAAGGATAGCCAACGGGCTATTCTCCAAGCCAAACGGCTTAGATAGGATGTCTAGGTCTCACGCCAAAGACAAAAGAAAGTCACGCGTTGAGCATACTCAATTTTCATTCAATTTTTGTATATCCCAAGAGAAGGGATTACATCCTTTATATAATATAGTCTAAACATAATTTTAGTAATCAAGCTATAAAATTTTAGAAACTCCCTAATTCTGCTAAATCATATCGATTATTAGAAATCTAATAAATCTACTAAATTTGAAAAATCATCTAGAAAATCTAAAACTCGAAACTGTCGTGGGAGAATCTTGGATTCTGTCATGGTTGGGCCTTGTGGGCTTTGGGCCTTTTGGAGTAAACTTTCAAATGTGGTCCAGTGGTTTGGCCTGCATCAGCTCTCCCCGGCTTGGAGAAATTCGACTCCGGTGAGTTGTCAACTTGGTACCTCTCGTATAAATCCGGATTGAGTCTCTAAAAGTCTGTGGCGGCGATCCATGTAGCTTCAGAAAATGATTTATCTTTCCACTTGACTAAAAACTTGTGATATCCGCCGATCTTTGTTGAAACCAATTGGTCATCATAGACATCTTCCATTTCTTCTCGAGGAGCTGGAACCATGAGAAGCCGGATATCTTGCTCTCCAAACGATTCATCTTGACAATGCCCATGATAAATTGTGAGATCTTTGACATAGAATGTAGAACTGATATTCATGTCTGGCAGAGGATCGAGCACATAGGCATTTGAGTTGATTTTCTTCAGAATCTTGAACGGACCTGCACTTTTGGGATAGAGCTTCTTGTAAGTTCTTGTGGGGAACCGTGAAGAGTAACAGAAAAATAAAATAGGAAGGGTGGATATCGGATTACCTTGGATCGGCGATCGGAACCGGCGATCTGAGACGGATCTCCTCTCTGATACAAATTGAAGCAGCGCAGGGAAGAAGGAGGAGAGCCAACGGGCTATTCTCCAAGCCAAACGGCTTAGATAGGATGTCTAGGTCTCACACCAAAGACAAAAGAAAATCACACGTTGAGCATACTCAATTTTCATTCAATTTCTGTATATCCCAAGAGAAGGGATTACATCCTTTATATAATAGAGTCTCAATATTATTTTAGTAATCAAGCTATAAAATTTAAGAAACTTCCTAATTCTGCTAAATCATATCAATTATTAGAAATCTAATAAATCTACTAAATTTGACAAATCATCTAGAAGATCTAAAACTAGAAACTGTTGTGGGAAAATCTTGGATTCCGTCCTGGTTGGGCCTTGTGGGCTTTGGGCCTTTTGGAGTAAACTTTCAAACGTTTTCTGGCCTGCATCAGGGAAGCGGTGCAGCATAGCTTTATCAGTTAGGTGGAGTTATAAGGTTATAAACTACACATGTTTTGGACTTTAGAGACGGGCTTAAATATCATACGGAATCCTGTCTCTTCACATGATAAGAACTTTGGATCTTTCACTTTTTAATAATTTTTAATATATAATATACATTATAAATATTTATAATAGATTTAAATTCAACAACATTGCAAAATTTGATTTTCTTGATTCTATTCCTTAGAATAATTCTCACATAATCTTACTAAACAAGTTTTACAAAATTATTCTCAGCAGCAGAACTGGTCGTAATGATGTCAAACAAGTTCTGCAAAGCACACTCTCAGCCCAACTCAATCCTGGTCTAAGGTTCAAATCTCAGGTGATTTTATTCATCTCATCCACATAGATATATGAGGTCTACAACCGAGAGATATGTAGTAAGTTACAACTGGATAACAAAGAGAGAAAGAGGATAAGGTTGACTGGGTCATCACCGCTTTGATCATTCCTTTCAAGCAGAAAATGCACCTTCCGTGGTCATGGCTGCACCCTCTACAATTTATGATTATTATTGGTTTCCTGATTCTGAAGCCACTCATCACTTAAATGCCGATCGCATACTGGGCAGGACGCTGTTAAGATATGTAATGGTACAGGTGTGGCCATCTCACACATTGGGCGTTCTTTCCTTCGCTCTCCTCAGCGTGCCTTTGCTGTTAATGATGTTTTACATGTTCCCTCTGTTTCCCAAAATTTACTTTCTGTATCTAAGTTCACTACTGACAATAATGTTTACTTTGAATTTCATCCTCACTCTTTCTTTGTTAAGGATCGACATTCGGGAAACATTCTTCTGCGTGGCCAGAATAAAGGCGGTCTCTATTGTTTACCTGTTGATAGCCATGCTCCTAGTCAGCCAACCGTCCTCATTAGTGAACGAACTTCCATGGATATATGGCATCTAAGGATCAAATCTGGAATCTGGACCCGAGGAAGGCTCTGATACCATCTAAGGTTCAAATCTCAGGTGATTTTATTCATCTCATCCACGTTGATATATAAGGTATACAACCGAGAGAGATGTAGCTAGTTACAACTGAATAACAAAGAGAGAAAGAGGAAAAGGTTGACTGGGCCATCTATGCAAACTAGCTCTTATCCTTGACACCTGGCATAGAATTGAGACCAACATAGGAATGATAAAAATGGTAAGGTTGGAAAATTTGTGACTCAGAATCGACTCGTCAAGCTCTAAAATATTGATTTGGAAGAGTCAATTCGGCATGTCATGAGAGTCATGTTTTCTTAAAAATATCTATAAAAATAGATCAAATGCTTATAAAATTTAGATAATGTGCATTCACATGTATTAATAATAATAAACTCAAATTAGTTAATTTATTACATTTCAATCAATCATTTTTAAATTGCTAACTTCAAACTTCAGGCATTAACTGCTTATATTTGACTCGGTTGAGTTTGCCCTATGTTTGACTAAGTCTTTTGTCAAAATGAGGTGACTCGGCAGAGTTGAGTCAACCCGTCAAGTTTTCCAACCTTACCAAATGGGCCCTCAAGGTCCCATCTACATTGCTTGATTATATCATTCACCCCTCTCCTCATATCAATTACACCTCACTTTAATAATGTGCTTCTTTGACCATGAATTCCTATGTATTCAATTCGTATGTATTCTAATGCAAACAAACACACCCCTGTATTCTTGAATTCAAAAGAATGTTTGTCATCAGAACATAGCCATTACAAATTATGAATCATCTCAACTTTTACCCTAAATGAACCAGGATCAATAACAGGAGGTGAACTGTAAACCATCTGACAAAAATCTGCAATTTGATTTATTTTTTGCACTGCATCTTATTTATTTATTTTTTAAATTTGGATTCCAATTTCTACAATACTTACAAAAAAAAAAGAGGAAAACAAATAGAAATATTAATAATCGAATGGTTTGAATTATGGTTTTTAATGTCTACAATCTATATCAATCCTATCTGCCTAAAATGTCTCCCATTTTACATGTTGGTCATCACTGTGGGAGTGTCTTAAAAAATCTGAAACTGTCTGCATATATAGAGGAGAATTTGAGAAATAAACTGTTTCCAGGGCCCACTTTGATGCACACCAATCATGGGGGAATGTGGAATTCATCCAAATACTAAATTAAATATAGGCCAAATATCAATATGTTCTGATGATTCTAACAATCTATTTCAGGGCAGCATTATAAATGTTAAAAAATTGGGGCTCTTGAATTGATTGATAATCACGTCAGTTATCTGCTCAATCCTAGTCCCCGTGATTGAGATGCATCAAGGTGGGTTTGCAAGTATCAAACTTGAGAGTTCTATACAATTGTTTGATTAACATGTGTCACTGTCTGATTAGAGGATGTCGATGTCTGATTCAAAGTTGATGTGGAATTGGGCTGAATTCTCCAGGATCTCATGCAGGCCTTCTGAATGGGCCATCGCACGTTGGATGTACTGTTGGATTCTTCGGTGGATGTACCGTTGGATTGTCCTTTGAACTTGATCCAACCATTGAGGATGGCCCTCAAGTCCCTGATCTTTGCTTGGATGGTACGGCAGCAATTGGCATGCATGGTCACCACTTTCCCATAATCTCTACCACTCGAACAAAACCCTCCGAAGTAAACGGTGTCCAGGAACCTCACCCTCAGATCCAACTGTTCGATC
The DNA here is from genome assembly GCA_003546025.1 of Camphora micrantha. Lineage (NCBI taxonomy): Eukaryota > Viridiplantae > Streptophyta > Magnoliopsida > Laurales > Lauraceae > Camphora > Camphora micrantha. The sequence continues at coordinate 21,970,475 of QPKB01000006.1, read as the reverse complement.
ACACCCTCTCTTATCAGCCGTCCTAGGACGTCTTGGTCTTTCAGGCCATCAGTGTCATTTCTGGCAGCATACCAGGTATCAAACAGAGCTATGGTCTTGTTGTTGGAGGCCACAAAGTAGAAGCCAGTGTTGATGGGGTTAGCCCAGTCTGATGGTTGGCCATTGTAGTCATCACAGCTGATCTGCAGGTCCTCTCCTTCATGGCTTAATCTCTCAAATGGATTTCTCAGCCACAACACGTCCATATCCTGTTTTACAGAACTATGGTCAGCCATTTTGACTGACATACTGGAAAAACATGGTATGAATTACATTTTATGACATAACTAGGTCAAGGATTTCATCTATTATCATCATCAAAGCCTTGTCTCAATTATGTTGGGGTCGGCTAGGTCAAGGATTTCACTGTATAAATTCAAAATTTTGAAAAATAGCTTGGTATGGGATTTTCTATTTTGGAACTCACTGTAAAGATGAAGTTGTAACCACGTCTTAGAACATCAGCTAGGAAGACAGTTCTGCTCCACATCATTTTGATGAAGTCATTAGACATGTATATTTTCTCCCCAGAGAAATCGACACCATCAGTCATGAGTTTGTAGCAATGTAAGCCTTGGAGATTGCATCGATCGAAAGATGTCTGATCGACAGTGACAAGGAGGAGATGGTTGCGCAAGAACTGAGTTTCTTCACCAAGTTGGAAGCTCTGGAGGAAGAGATCGAGCAGGCTCCCCTCTTTCGTATAAGCTTTGTTTACGACTGTGATTATAAGGGTCTTGTTCTCCATGGAAGCTCCCTCTAGAGCTGCTTTTAGCTCATCTTTAGGGATGCTAGATGTCTAAAAGCAAATGAAATATGAATCAGATCAACTATCAATCTGCTGATGTAGCCAGTCGGTCCAGGAGAGAATGTTGTGCAACAATATGAATGCCATTGGAATCTATGAAACATAAGAATAAAACTATTAAAAAAGCATACCCCTTTTATTATTACATATGGTGAGGCCAACCTATGATTAATCCAAACCCTTGGTGCTTTGGCAGCCGTCCATCAATTAATTGATTCATGATAAACATGCCTTTGTAAAACCATTTAACTTTGAGACCTTAAATGGTGATGTGATTGAACTTTAAAGTGATGTTAAGTCTGCCACTAACCCACATCATACTACTACCATCCCTTATCTTATCTTGGTAGTGGCATGAGCTTCTAAAAGAAGACCTAGAGTTTTTTTCAATAGTGTAGCACCCGCTTTACCATAAGTTGGACAACTTTGAAGCTCTCATTTTTCGTGTAGGCTATCTAGGTGGGCTCCATAGTCTACATAGTGGACCATTATCCCGGTGGGGTTGAGAGATTTATTTATTTATTCATTTTTTCACTTTACAAGAGATTTCACTTTACAAGAGATTCAATTATTCAAAAGCTACGAGAGGGGTTACAAGTAGGGTTGCAAACGGGTATCCGATAGCCCGGAAGTTCCGACCTGTAAAAAACCGGGTCTCGAACCTATTTTAGGTTCCGATTCATAAACGAGTCCGGATCCGAAACATAATTTAGGTTTCGATTGAAAAACGGATTCGGATCCGTATAGGTTTCGACCTAGGAATCGGTATATGACCTTTGATATTGCAAATTGTACTTCAAAATCAACTTTTTTTTGTACATTTTTTTGTATAATATTAGAAGTGGTAGATTTGATGTATTGTTATAAGCAGAATGATATGCTTATTTAAAAAAGAAAAGAAGAATAAATACAAATTAGAATCAATTTTGGAACTAGATTCCAGTCCTATAAGTGGATCCGGATTTTCTATTGGAACTAGGTCTGAAACCAACAAAACAGGTTCTGAGTCAAAACCGGATCTAGATCCGACCGTTATTTATAAACGAGTGCGGTTTCAGGTCCAATATGGTTTCGATCCGGAATTGTTCCATTTGAAACCCTAGCTACAAGAGAGGACATAAACGTTTACCACACAAAAATAAAAAAAAAGAAAGAAAAAAAAAGAAAAAAAAAAGAGGGGACATGAGAGATGTGTATTTATTTATAATAAATATACATATGTATATATGGAATTGTCCATTAGTCCAAATGGACCAAATTCGAAACACTGCACTTTTTCCTTCATAGGTGCACTTATCACATCCATGTGTGCAGTTCGAAGACCAAGGCACGGAATTTCAATGCTCCAAAACGGTGATAGATCTCATTTCATTATTGAAAGTTGAAACCCACTTAAGATTCCCTCAAAGCCATTGTTGGGACTTTGATTTGAGCAGTTTGGATCTCATATCTGGGTCCCACTGGTGGACACATATTTCTGAGCTCAGAGGATTTTTTTTTTCTTTCTAATCCTGTACTCAGAGCATCTTGAGTACTTTTGGGCAATCAATCCCCATCCTCTAAAAAGGAGAGTGTTTATTGTTTAAGGTTTAGGGTTTATAAAACTCAATTTCAAATACTGAATTGGTCATAGTGAAACCTCCTGCAGTTTGCAATTGCTCTTTGAAATTAAAAAAAAATCCCTAATTGCAATTGCTTAGAGGTTGTTGCATAGATAAACAAAATTAAAAAGCAACTACACAAAGAAAGTAACACCTGAGACCCAATGCAGTTCAGGCTTTGGCTTGAAACCAATAGAAAACCATGGAGGCACAGATCCAAACCATTTATAAACTGGATTACACCCTCCACTATGGCCCACCCCAAGTCATCCTAAAAAACAGCAGAATATTCTTCAATTTTTGTCTCTTTTGATCATCCTAACAGGAAACTCATACTGCAAGATCTTCTAGTGTTGCATCTGTTGGAAAATACAGAAAAGGAAGAAGAAGGAAGAAGAGTAATCAATGTTACCTCGTTCTGTTGAGGAAAGGAGGAGATAGATGTCCAAATAGATCGATTCCACCCACGAGAACTCAACAATTCAAGCACCAGCAGAGAGACTAACACAATCCATGAACCCAGATGGACCTTTGATGTTTCCATACCATACCACGTTTACAGTAGTCAAGAAGAAGAAGAAGAAGAAGAAGAAGAAGAAGAAGAAGAAGAAGAAGATGAACAGATACATATAAAACCTTACCTCTTGCTGTAAAGAGTCCAGAGTACAGACCCAAACAAACAAAGAGAAAACTGGTAATTAACAAGAAAAATGTATACGTTTCAGAATCCTCCCTTTCCTAAAAATACTGCCCTCTTCACAAGTCGGATGTACTACTTCTCCTAAAAGATTGACATCAATCATGTCTATAATTTCATAAAAGTTGCTAATGCTAACATTTGGCCCACTCTTGTATGGTTTTCAAATCATCCGTAAAGGAGGTAGGGGCCATATATCAGCAGGAAGTTGTGATCTACTGTACTACTATTGGAGAATTTGGATCTTGTTTTGATTTTCTGAACAGTATGGCTTGATGGGTCAGTGGAGGTCACGTGGCTTTTTAGTTTGTGACTACTCTTCAAATTTGACTTCCGCTTGATTTTGCATGGGTCGAGCCAATCAGGGTTGGGAAAGGTCGACCGAGAGTCATGGATTGTAGCTGTTGGATTTGGACTTTGGAGCCTTGCTTACACCATTTGGGCTGAGTCTTTGGTTAAGAAAAATCTTAAACAGGTTTCCAAGTCTTTCAAGTTTTTGGAAAATCGAGCAAAAGTAGAACTCACGTAACTCAAAAGTCGGGCAAAAACGTAGGAAACATTAGAAAACAAACAAGGAATCCTGGAAATTTTGAAGATTCCTCTTTGATGATTTATATAGATGACGATTGCACATTGATTTTGGTATGCACCATATTGGTACATATAGTTGAGAAAAATTCATATCAACACAAAAAGCATGATTAGACGTGAGAAATATGAAAAATGAGGATTTCCATTGCCCCAAATCTTTGTTAGGGGTTGTTTGGTTGGCGTGCAAATGGTAGGTGTATAATAGAATCACATCATTTTTTGTTTAGCTACACTCATTTACGCATCGTGACATGCCGAAATGAGCTGTGAAAAGGATGTGCATTTTTAGCCCCAAATTCTCACACCTTAAAGGATGTGAAAGAGAACCGCATGTGTGAGAAAAGGGAGAAGCAAGAGGCGGTACTACAGTAATTCACGTCAACAATGCCCCAACCCCCTTTTGATTTATCAGAATTGTGTGGGTCCATGATCAAGATCTGGAATGCTCAGATTCTTTTAAAAGGCCAAACATAGCTAGTGGGTCAATTTTCAACCGTTGACTCATCACGGGATTTGAGATAATTGCAGAAAAGTCCAAACATTAAAAATCTATCGTCTAGATTTCTGTGGGGCACATTTCCATGATCTAAATCGTTAATCTTCTTTAGAATGCTTAAAACTGCCCGGAGGTGAAATTTTACATCTTGACTCTATGGATTTCAAGAAATCATTAAAAAATGTAGAACCGTTGGATTGAACAATTAATTTACATGTTTATGGGCGTCCAATACTGCCCATCTACTTTTTCCATTTTTTATTTTAATTGTGTGAGACCCTAAAAAAAAATCTGAACTGTTAATGCAAAAAACGGCCACGTGATCAAATTTCGTCCGCAGATCCATCAAATATTAAAGAAAGAGTCCATACCCTAAAATCTGTGATTTTGGAGTTTGGACTTTTGTGGGTTTCATTTTCATGATCTGAACCGTTGATCCTATTTGTAAGGCAAAAGTAATAAATAGAAACAAATTTCGAGTTTTCATCCAATATGGATTTTGAGAAATTTGAGAAAAATGATGTTTTTGCATGTGATTTTGAAGCATATGTCAATGACAAACAATGGACTACCTTTCCACGGGACTCAATTGCATATAGAAATGAAGCACATGTGCAAATGAATGTAAATTATTTTCCTGTCACATGATGTTTTGCCAAACAACCCGTTAAGGATTTACGAATGTTAAATGTGGTTTTTTAAAGTTTTTAAGGGCGCGTATGTTTAACAATAGCTAAGGAATTTGCAGGTTTAAGGATTCCTTACTAGTTTAGATTTGAATATTTCTTAGTGAGGGTTTATATAGCTAATGACTCCATATCGATATCTGTGCGTATCGATGTGCGTAGCATAGAAAAACTACTATCAATGCGTATTCCTCAAATTGAGGATTTCCAATTCTTATGGAAGGCGGTCAATGAAATAATCTAAAAAAATGAGAACTTCCATTAACCCAAATCTATGATGATTTATAATTGTCAAATATAGAATTTTCAAATCCTCCCAAAAACTGATGAGGAACATAGAGGATTTAATTACCAAACGTGAACTAAGGAAAATCAGTGAAAAAACTCTAAAAATCGTATTTCCAAACAGGACCCAAAAGCTATTAAACTGATGGACAATAAAGTTTTTATTTTGACCCTTCATTTTATAGCTTGATTGCCCCCCATTTGAGTCGGTGGTGGTGAGTGATAAAAAGCAATTTACATCTATTTTGACGAATTGAGTGTTAAGGTTCACATAGAGCAAGTACAGGGTCCTTTGAGGAAGCAATAAGATATTGCCAAATGTCCTATTTCTGACCATAGATTTGGCCTGGCCGACACCAAAGTTTCTTTTAGGATTTCTGTACAGTTCATGATATGCCATTTTCCTCAATTTTTCTAAAGCCTAGACAACACACGTTGTTACGGTCCCATCCATTTCCTGGTTCCCTTTATTTAACGGCTTAGTTACTCTTCACATTTTCTTTTCTATTAAAACTTGTTACCTTGTAAGTTTGTGAAAATGGGGCCATGAACACCCGTACGTCAATATGGAAAACTTTACCTACCAACGTAACTCATTAAGTGATGAAAAAGTCTCATCATGGTAAAAACTTTATGCGAAAACCAACCCACCAATTTCACCGCCTCTCAAAATCAAACCACTAAAATTATCTTCAACCCGGTTCGAGAAGGTTCACCTTTGTAACGGCCGTGTTTATTCTAATTATTTATCTTCAATTTCAGTCTTTATTTTACAAATGATCAATCTTACAATAGGACTTTAAAAATATACACAAGTAGGCTACGATGATTCGAAACTCTCACTAATCAGTGCTTTACTTATGTATGTTTTAGTTAATTTAATGGTTATTATCTTTTTTCACCAGAGGAGCTCAAGCCATCTACAGGTCAAGAGTTTATGGCCACAACTTAAAACTACTTAGATCTTTGAAAGTTGTACCTAACATAACAAATCTTTGAAAGTTGCACCTAACATAACAAACGGTCCAACCTCATATATTTTGCACCCTCATGACTCCCACAAAACAATGTGGATTGCCCACATTGGCCAGATGTTGATACTTGCAAGGATCAATTTTGTCCTCATATCAAATGAGAAGAAGGTGTTATTAGATGCTGTATTCTTGCTTAAGTTTATAAAGATCAGAAATGATTGAAAAGAGACTTCCTATTCAATAAAGGGTTTATGTTATTTATGCCACACCTGGTGTCCACATAATCACCTTGAATCCAAACCGTTGAAGACAACACCTTCCAAAAAATTGATCCATATCTTGAATAGTTAATAACATGATATATAAGAAATTGATAATGTTTCTGAAATTTAATAGCATTATATTTTCACAATGTCTTTTTCATTATTTTACTGAACTCTCTTACATCTAAATATATATCTAAAGCAGTTTGGATTTATTTTAAATTATATATGTTTCCTATCACTAACTATTGTAAAACCCAACATTTAGAAGATCTTCTATTATAACTCCACAGGAAATAGCCCATAAACAATATTTGCAAGCTTGGTTTAAATAAAATGAATAAATATAAAATAAAATAAAAAATCGAAAGCCTAGACTGGCAGTTTAAGAAATAAAGCCAATTAAAGCTACAAAGATAATGAATGATCTTATGCTACCATGATTATAACGGTGTACATTTCCTTGATTAGGATTTTTTCATATCACTGGCTATCTTCTATAAAACAGACTTTAATTCTATTCTAAGGAAACTTATATGCACTGTTGAATTGATAAAGTTTTAAAATATGATTATATATCTTAATATGATAAATCTAATACTTATCCTTGATATGTGGTTAAATATCCCTGCATAACTAATTGTTTTATCCATGATGAGCGGGATTTTCCCGCCCACCCGTGCACAACTAAGAGGGGATATCGCCGCTCAGCGAAAAAGCGAGAAAAAAGGAAAAAAAATAAGGACAGGAGGAACTATATGATCTATATTAAGATTTGAGACCCTTTTTGGTCTACAACAAGCCTGATAGGACTTTTCGGGTAAAATCCTCTTTGGTTAATTAGGAAAGGTAGCAAAATCTAAAAATTGTAGTGCGAACAAATGTATTTAAGGTGATTAAGAACTAAAAACTGTAATGAGGTACATTTCTTATCAATTAAACATCAGAACCACATCAAAGATGCCAACATAATAATGTTAGACAGGGGTCAGAAAAAATAAATAAATAAATTATAACATCTATTCATACAAAAAAAACTCAAATTTCCATAATTTTCAGAACCTCGCAAACATAAACGAAACAGATAATATTTCCCCAAAAAATAAAAAATTTATAAGTTGAAAAAAAACAAGTCCAACAAATTTTCAAATATATTGCCTCATTTAAATTTTTTTTTTTTTGCCATTTCATCAATTCAAAAAATCTTTGAACATATACTTATGAACTTAAGAAATAAGGAAATATGCATTTCAAAACCCATTTTTCTTAACCATGATTGTCATTCTTTCTAGAACTAGTAACTAGGAAAATGTCAAAATAAGGAGGGAGGGAAAATACTGTGATCCAAAAACAGTAGACCTTGGGTGAACCCCTTACATCCCACTTAGAAAGAAAATGATAAATGCAGCATACATGATTAACATGAATAATGAAAACCAAGCAGATCAACTTGCTCTGTTTATGTAAACACAGATATAATAGAGGTCTTTAAAATCCCGGGTTCAGTTTCTAAAAGCATACCCCATTTCTACGGGGTTAATTAGAAAGATATTGGTGTCAATTAGAGGTAACTTAAAATGTCCAAAGCCTGGTAGCTCTAGTATAATCGTTTTTGCTACCCCAGCTAAGGGGGGCTGGGACACTAGGTAGCCCACATATATGGGAAGGGGAACCCTAACAATGGAAAGAGGAGCCCACAAATGTGGTAGCTCTAGTATAATTGTTGACGGTATTTTATAATTGAATCCAACAGTGAGTACCAAGTAGGCTGGTGTTAAATTGGAATTCCCACCAGTTTAAAGGGGTTAGGAATGCGCCTGTGAGGGGTTTGAGTTGATTATAGGTTAGTCCCATTGTTTAGATTTGAAATAAGTTCACTGTTTTTGAAAATAAACCCATGTTTTACATTGTCAGCTTGGCCTGTTTAACTAATGTATATTCAAACACCGAGGGGTAGCTGAATTGGCCTAGGACCACGGTTTACTCCCAGAGGTTGAGGGATTCAAACTGCACGACCACATTGGGGCCACATGGGATTCACCCGACTCTCCCCGAGCTCGTAGGGATTATTCTGGTCTAAAGGACTGGGACGCCCTCAGTAAAAAAAAAATAAAAAATAAAATAAAAAAATACTAATGTCTATTCACACTAAGCGTTATGTAGAAATTTAATAATGGAAAAAAGCTTACCATGTTAGATGAACTTGTGTAGATTTGCTGAAAGGGAGTGAAAACCTTGTCCAACTTGGGACTCCAAACCCATATATTAAGAGTTACAATGAGCATTAGAGACACTGCAACCAACTTACACAAATTGCTCTCTTCACAATCTGCATTAGAGCTCATTTTGGTGAGATTTGAGGGCTCTCCCAACAGGAAATTGGTTGCTTTCAGTCTCCTCTTTTGAAGAATTGAGACCACCCATAAGAGGAGAGCAATTGTTGCAGTGATCCTGTGTGCGGAAGCGTGCAATCAACAAGCAAACTAATTAAGCCACACAAAAAAGAAACACAGATTTACGTGGTTCGGTGATTTCACACCTACGTCCACAGACAAAGCTCGTCTTCTTCTTCTCCACTAATTAGAGTTTTTTTTTTCCCATTAGGGTTACAACCAAAAGAGATAATATGCAGTTTTTAACAAAGACTATTTAACAAAGACTAACTTACCCCTCAACCCTAATACAAATGAATTGGGCCTATAAAATGAGCCAAAACCTAAACCTAACAAATCTCCACCTTGGCGAGATTTGCAGGCCACAAACATTTTTCACCTTGGCATGCAATCACACGCCTCAAAATGCGCCTGTAGGCACCATACACCTGAAGGTGCTCAAACTCGCAGGATGCTGATCAAGTCCAAACAATGCTTAAACTTGACCCCAGTCACCACCTTAGTCAGCATATCTGCGAGATTATCAGCAGTCGCAATCTTCTGAAGAAGTTTATCTCCATCATCAACAATCTCCCGCACAAAATGATACTGTACGTCGATGTGTTTTGTACGTGAATGATGAACTTGATTCTTTGTCAAACAAATGGCACTCTGACTATCACAATGGACTTTCATGTGCTCCTGAAAGATCCCCATGTCATCAAGCAAACCTTGAAGCCAAATGACCTCCTTAATGGCCTCTGTCACCGCCATGTACTCTACCTCAATAGTCGACAAAGCAACTATAGACTGTAACGTTGACCTCCAACTCACTGGTCCCTTTGTAAGTGTGAACACGTAACTTGTAGTAGATAGACGCTTATCCAAATCACCAGCGTAATCAGAATCCACATATCCAACTACATGCTGACCAATACTATCATCCCACTGAAACACCAAACCAACATCCACGGTACCCAGAATATACCGTATGATCCATTTCACTGCTTGCCAGTGCCCTTTTCATGGATCATGCATATATCTGCCTACTATACTGACAGCCTGTGGAATGTCGGGCCTCATACAGACCATCGTATACATCAAACTACTAGCAACACTCTGATAAGGAACCTGAGCCATGTACTGACGCTCATCATTTGTGCTAGGAGACATAGCAGCACTCAGCTTGAAGTGAGAGGCAAGAGGTGTACTTATCAGTTTTGTTTTGCATCCATACCAAAACGCTGTAGTATCTTTTTCAAATACTGTTTCTGTGACAGACAAACCTTGCCTTGCTCCCTGTCTCTCTAAATTTTCATACCAAGTATCTTCTTGGCTTCCCCCAGATCCTTCATTTCAAATTCAGTACTCATTTGAGTCTTCAATTTTTCAATCTCCATCTTGCTCTTAGAAGCAATAAGTATATCATTGACATATAAGAGCAAATAAATGAAGGTTCCATTCCGTAGTTTGCGATAGTAGACACAATGATCAAAAGAACTCTGTGTGTACTTCTACCCAATCATAAACTTGTCAAATCGTTTGTACCATGGTTTTGGAGATTGTTTCAAACCATATAACGATTT